>JAJSOF020000001.1:203427692-203465772 GCA_025594305.2 Periplaneta americana
GTCCAATTTTTTTAAGTTGTGGGCAATTAAACTGCAATAGGGATCATTGAAAGAAAATGTTTTTATGTTAGTGGTTTCCTTTTTTATATACCACAAGCACAACTCTTAACAAATAATTGTTGTGGTGTTGATAAATATGTAATAACAATTTTGGATTTGTGCTCTTTCTTTTGATTTTAATAAGTCTTTCAGTCACAGACTACTGTACGTTAATCATCTTCAGTTGCGGTCCAGTTAATAAGTTCAGTCCTAGGTCATATATACCCAGATTGCTCTGCGTTATACTCTTTGACAGTAACAACTTTTGCCGGAGAGAGTTTTTCTCCGTTTCATTACTCTCTCATCGTATGATGACGCAGAATATCTGCATGGAAATATCATAATTATGTACTTCGGTACATTAAAAAATAATATATATGATATGCGTAAATCACTTCGTGATTTAAGACGGCGCTTATTCCATCGGATCCCGGCCAACTAGTCACTCATAACGAGTGCACCTCAGCACATGTGTGGCCTTCAGTCCTACGTTCATAGATATCTATGACGTAGTGCAGAGGGCGACCACTAGAGGGAACCCAAGAGTTGGAGCTTAATCTGAGACGATTCTGTCCGATGCCAGGGTGGTATCCGGTGTGGCTTAGTGGATAAAGCATCAGCACATAGAGCTGAAAACCCGGGTTCAAATCCCGGCGCTGGAGAGAGTTTTTCTCTGTTCCATTACTCTTTCATCATATAACTTTTGTCAGGTTTACTATGCTGCCATCTACTTGTCCAAGTCTTAACTCCCATTTGAATTGCATTAGCGATTGTGCATCTCTCTTAAAGTCAAGTTTTATTATACACTTGTCTGATCCGTTCATATATGTTATATGCTTGTGAAATTTGGTCAAATACTCATATACATCATATTAAAAGACTGGATGGAATACAAAGATCAGTATGTAGGACAATCACGGGAGCAGACTATGACATCAGTAACTCTCAACTATATGAGTCACTAAATATAATGTTATTTAGTGATTATATTCAAAATGCCAGAATCAAATTTATAAAACCTGTAAGAACACATCCAAATCCATTGCTCAATAGTTTAATAATTTCTCGTGCTTAATGAATGAGTGATTTCTTGTAAAACACTTCACTCTTGGCGAAAGCGTTTGAATGTAAATTGTATTTTTTTATACTGAATCATGTACAATGTTACATACATCTTGTAAAAGCCATGGGTCCATTTTGCGACCTGGTACTTAAATAAATATACATTTCTGGGGGGGGGGGGAATTAACGACTGCACTGCCATCTCGTGTTCGTTTACAGCGGACGGGTGGCAATCCTGGTGGTTGTTCTCTTCAAAGTGCAATCGTTTTTAACATAGGAATGAACAATCTGTATGTGATCTGGGGTTCAGTGTAGAATTCTTGACACTCCTGAGATTTCTGAAGTCTTGTGAATATTTTTTAAATCTCTGATTTAACGATGCCTTATCAATTGAATGATTATCTAATAACATTGGACTTCGTGATAGCAAAATATAACTGGGGTTCACAGCGAAATTACCTGACATTTTCCTTACAGTTGACGAAAACTTCTTCTTCTTCTTCTTCTTCTTCTTCAGTCCCTTCTGCTGCTAAGCGTCGGGTTCGCCTCTCTCCGTCCATTTCATCCATTTTTCCCGGTCTCTACACATTCTCTTCATCTCTACCATTGTTTTTCCTTTCTGTTGGCCTATTCTTTCTATTGTATCCTCCCATTTAATCCTTGGTCTTCCTCTTCTCTTTCTTCCTTCCACTCTCATTTCCATCACTTGTTTAACCTTCCTTTCTTCTCCCATACGATATACATGCCCAAACCATTTCAATTACCTTTCATTAATCACCTCTGTTACTGCATTTCTCAGTTTAACTCCTTCTCTTATCCTGTCATTCCTTATCCTATCTCTTCTGGTCTTTCCTACAGTTCTTCTAAGATATTTCATTTCCACTGCTGTTAATTTACTTCGATGTTTATCTAAGAGTGGTAAACTTTCGGTACTATATTGTATTATAGGTTTAATTATTGAATTATATATCTGTATTTTTGTCTTGGTGGTTATTTCTTTTTTCCCAACTATTGTATTACTTATTTGATAGTATGCTGATGTTGCTTTCTTTACCCTGTTCAGTACTTCTTGATCTACTCTTCCATCACTAGTTATTATTGTTCCTAAATATTTAAAACCTTCCACTCTCTCTCCAGGTTTTGTCCTTCACATTTAATGTTAAATTCTGTTTCCTGTCTATCTTCCTTAGAGATCCACATTACTTTACTCTTTGTTGACATTAATCCGCGTCCCTTTCTCATTAACTCTTCGTTCCATTCCATCAGCATGTGTTGTAGCCTTTCAGGTGTTTCTGCTATTAATGCTATATCATCCGCATAGATTAACATTTGTAAATATACTGGTGACGAAAACTTAGTGAGATATATAAGTCCATAAGTCGAACACATCCTTAGCGATCAGTAGAACAGCATTTTGCTTTTGAACTTTCCTAGTGACCAAATTGATATTAATGTGTAGTATTATTTGAGTGTGATATTAATGTTGATTGTTATTTTACTGTGACTGTAACTCTCTTTACTGCTTGCGATTTTATCGTAGCATTGCAGTTCCATATGACAGTAGTGCGTCTTCACATTGCTGCAGGATTCTACAGGACTTACACTCTACCATACGGCAAAGTCCGAGAACTTTATTTTCTCAGAAAAATCTGCTTGCAAAACTTCTCTTGAATGCCAGAATTATGGCAGATTGTTAACAAGAGAAAATAATGTGACGAAACATTCTGGCATTCATAGGAATGAAAGTTCCATCGAGTGCAGTATTTGCGGTAAGATTTTAGCGACTTTTCACACACTCAAAAGACATTTGCGAACTCACACGGGCGAAAAGCCATTCAAATGCGATGACTGTGGGAAGAATTTTTCAACACAAAGTAATCTTAGAATCCATCTACGGCTGCACACTGGCGAAAAACCTTTCAAATGTGAAATCTGTAGTTTCAGCTTTTCACAGGCTTATAATCTCAAACTTCATTTACGCCTACATACAGGCGAAGCACCCTTCAAATGTAATGTATGTGGAAAGGGTTACACAAGATCAGATAGTCTCAAAATTCATACTCTCTTCATCACTCTGACGAAACGCCTTTTAAATGTGACGTTTGTGGCAAGTGTTTCTCAACATCAAGTACTCTAAAAATTCATGTACGTCAGCATACAGGAGAGAAGCCATTCAAGTGCGATACGTGTGGTAAGGATTTCGCAGAGTCTGGCAAGCTAACAATCCACTTACGCCAACATACAGGTGAAAAACCATTCAAATGTGATAAATGTAGGAAGTGCTTTGTAGATTCAGCAAATCTAAAAATTCATCTGGTACGTCAGCACACGGGTGACAAACAATTTAAATGTGATATCTGTGATGAAAGTTTTGCGGAATCTGAACGTCTGAAAAGACATACTCATCAACACAGCGGAGAGAAACCATTCAAGTGTAATGTTTGTGGTAAATGTTTCACAGAAACTGGAAGTTTAAAAATTCATGAACGATTGCACACTGGGGAAAAGCCATATACGTGTGATTTTTGTGGTCAATGTTATTCCAGAAGGGATGTTCTGAAAAAACATCTGAATCATCACACGGTCGAAAATTCATACGTACATAACAATTGAGTGTTTGCCTTTACCATCTCCAAGATCATGATACTAATACGGGAGGCGAACACAATACGGTTTTTGATATTAGTTTAATGTGGGAGTAACGGTTAGCTAGTCTGGCCGCGTAACCAGGTGGCCCGGGTTCGATTCCCGGTTGGGGCAAGTTACCTGGTTGAGGTTTTTCCGGGATTTTCCCTCAACCCAAATAAGAGCAAATGCTGGGTAACTTTAGGTGTTGGACCCCGGACTCATTTCACCGGCATTATCACCTTCATCTTATTCAGACTCTAAATAACCTCAGATGTTGATAAAGCGTCGTAAAATAACCTACTAAAAAAAAAAAAATGTAATGTGGGCGTTCGTGTACAAGGAAGGTGTCAGAGAAATATTTGTGTTATATTTGTTTCAATAATGCGTCAAAGTCCAGCACTGACAAACGACATAGAACCTCATCGAATTATGTATCTCATTTTATATTATCAGTAAGCTGTCCCAGAGAATGTTGCATCAATGCAATGTGTGTGAGAGTATCATGAAAAAAAAAATGTAAAAATGAATTGTTTTTGTTTTTGTAAATTGTACTTTAAAAAGTATCTATGCCATATGGTTATTGATTTGATAAAGGTTTGTAACTTAGTTCACGACACTAAATACATTTTATTTTCAAACAAGCATTAGCTTTTTTAATATTTATTTTAATACTAATGCAATGAAATGTTTCACAGTATAACCACAGTCTAGTATATACAGTGACGAAGCTCAAAACGTAATAAATATGCATCCATAGATAGTTGCTAACCACTAGGATCGCTACTATCGCCTCATTACAGACAATGCGAAATAGTACTGGCACAGTCTGTTGTTCCTAGCACCCTCATAACTCAGCTTCGTGAGTGTATTTACTAGACTGTGGTATAAGCCTAAGGTCTAATAGTTGCAGTGTGTTCATTCAGAATGTAATATCTATGTTTTATTCCCGGCCCTATAGGCTGGTTTTTCGGATGACAATATTCATAGCAAGACTTCATTGGTAGGAAAGAGAAGCTGTGGATCTTACATCTCACTATGTTTGCAGAATATACAATCATTTGCGATATTAGACCAGTTAATAGAGAAGACAAAGTTATCCCTCTTTATAACGTCTAACTACAGTGTCTATTTACAGATTTATATGATTTTACTGGTTAATTTCCTGTGGTATCAGCGAATAGGAATTATAAAGAATGGACAGTTCCCGTTGGTACCTTTGATGTAGCCGGGCTGATTTCAATGACCTTCAAGCCAGCTAAAGCGTGAGATTCTGCTTTCTCCTAGAGTTGGCGCTGACATCACACCAGCTAGCAGTCGACACAGCGGAAATATAACACATATAATTAATACATCTAGGTACATTATGTACTCAAATAAAATAAATTGGATCCATAAAATAATAAATCCGTCATTAACTGTAATGTCTAGACTCTAGAGTTCCTTTATAATGAGAGTTGAGACGTTGACCCCAACAACAATTAAAATATGTAATGATTTGATAGCGCTGAAAATGGAAAAACAAAACTCTTACGAGAAGTAAAACCATATACATATATTATATTATATACAAATATTAAACAAATTCGATACTTAATTTTATAACGTATTATATTATTTTATAATATAATTTATTATATCTGAAATATAAAATATTATTACTACAACAAGTTTGTCACTGAGAAATAAGAAAAAAGCTGTTAACTTGAATTTATTTAAAGCAAAGCGTTACTGGATTATGCAATAAGGTAGGCGATGTTTGGATCCTGTGTCTCAATTCTATTCTCAATTATTATCTTAGCGTATGCTCGATTACACTAACCTCTAGCGCTTGAAAGTGGAACTAAACGCTGCGTACAGAGAAACAAAACACAGAAAAATTCGCTCAGTGTCCATTCTTTATAATCCCTATTCGCTGGTGGTATTGTCTGGTATTTAGAAGTAGAAACGATGTGAAAATTCTTGGCTAATTCGTGTATAAGAGTTTGGCAAGCAAGGCGATTATTTAGTCCTGACAGCTCAGCGACGCGAAAGAGGGAAGTAATAGGAGTAGTGGGAAGAGTTCCGAAGTATGCACTGAAGAAATTATGACCCTACACCTACTGTAATAACATTGAACTCTGAACTTTCAATAGACTCTCCTGCTAAATCTTGTGTGTGTAGATTATGATTATATCATCCTCACCCCTTCAATTAGCTTTTTGTAGATGTGTGATCTCACTAAACATTTCGTAATATTATTGTGAATTTTGTTAATTGTTAGAACCTGATAGAAGTGTGGTGAATAGCAGTGCAATATAATATTGAAGTCAGGAGCAGCTAAGGAACAGAAACTATAACTCTTCCCTCCTCTCGCAATTTCCTCACTCCCTTCATTTCATGTACATATTTTTGTGCAAAATGTTTGTTGTAACAAAGAGATTTTCTGTTCTAATTCTCCTCTTCTCGAATTTATGTTATTATTTCTATGTCACTTGTACTTTTGCATATCAGTTTCAACTGCTTAAAGCAGTTTGAAAAATTTATGGTTTACAATAGTACATCCTACCCATTATCACCGCCCTTCCCCTTATCTCCTGGCCTAGTTGCCTCATAAGTAATATCTTATTGGTGTGACTTTTGACGTTTAGACTTGTCTTCTGACAGTTGATTTAAGAATTACAACAACAATACCGGTAGTACAGTTTTAGGCTGTTGAATGTAACTTGATCATTAATTTATTATTTCTGTAGAATTCGATGTAGATGCTTCATGTGCAGATGCAGATGAATTCAGATGCATTAAACGGTAAGTAACAATATTTAATAAGATCTTTATTTTATCGATACATGGTCATATCAGAACTGAATTTTTAAATAAATGATGTGAGATAAAAAAACGGGGAAGGGGAATCACCTAAATTAGGTATGCATTATAATGTCATCCACATCAAAAGCGATCAGTGGCTTAGATAAATAGAATAACAATACAGAAACTGAAAAAAATGGTCAATAATGCAATATAAGAAAGATCGCATGTGATAGATACGTAGGCTATTATATTTCATTTGTCTGTTACCATGGCTTATGTGTTAATTTGATGTGTAATAGACCTTTAGGATCTCCCTGTCTGCCTGGCAGATGTTCTGTTTTGAGAAATATATTCACTTAATGTGTGATACTATTTAATATGTGCATTTAAACCAGGCGTCTCAAGGCCAACGCATAAAAGTTGTCACAGGGAGCAAGTATAGATAACATAGTCAGCTGAAGAGATAAGCGCAGTACCCGAAGATATCCGATCGCTGATTCATGTCACACGCATGAGCGAGCTAAGTTGTAACTGTCGTGGGAGAAATGCCACAAAGCTGTACTTTTGAATTGTACTGGCACAATAGACGGTTGTTTTCGGAAGGAATTTCTTAAGTAGATTCCAGTAACAATAATAATAATAATAATAAATAATAATAATAATAATAATAATACATTTATTTTCTAATTATATACTATCAATGAGTAAAAAAGAAGACATCTGAAGCATGAAGAACCATGCATGTTACGTAATTATTTAAGCACAAGGAACTGGCCACCTTACCCCATTATCTCCTGGCCTAGTTGACTCATAAGTGGTGCCTTGTTGGTATCACTTGTGAGGTTCAGACCTGTCTTCGGACAGTTGACCAAACAATAACAATATTTCATTTCTAGTGAAGGTTTTTGGTATTGCTCTTTTTTAAGTTTATACTATATTTAATAAAATAAAATTCAAATAAATAAATAATAATAAAATTACAATTAAACTTGTTGTTGTTAAAGTAAGTATTCTTACGTTATGCTAATATTAATATATTAATTACAATAATAGTTAAATAATATATTTCGTAATGTTTTCAATAATTAAAAATAACCTAAACATCTTAGAAATTCACAAGCAATTATTTTAAATTAGAATTATTCAAATCTTAAATCTGATCTGAAATTCTTTTTTCAAGTCCTTCAGTATTTCATTATATTTGTTACACTGTTCTTGATTCAAATCATGTAACAATTTTAGATTAATAAAGTGGTACCAGTTACCCACTGAAACTTGCGTCTCCCACAATTTCGCTTTCCCTATGAAAGCTGTCATTTCTTCATACATTTGCGGTAATAAGAACATTCTTTCCTCGGAGATGGACACAAAGATTGACTGTTACATCGTAGCGGTTGCAGATGTCTATTCAAACGTCGCGGTCAATGACGTCATCCGGAGAGACACGAACTGCTCCTGCATCTTGTTCCACTCTTACATTGAAAAAGAGAGAGAGGAGGAAGTGCTCTGAGAAGGCCCTATTGAGACGTCTGATTTAAACTAACGTCGATTAACGCATTGCGTTCTTGTAATTACTCCTGACTGTTCAAGAACTTTTATACCTTGTACAATGATACGAACGTGGTTCATCTCTCCAACTATGGTAACAAATTTGTTTCCCAATAAATTTGTTAACATGTTTAATAACATCGTAAACCAATAATTATTCTCATAATTTGATTTAGCTAAAATATACCATAGTGAGTTTCAAATGCATGGCAACACCACTATATCGAATATTCGATATCAGTACACACTGCACATGGGAGTGACATCTGATACTGGTACCGGAATGTGTTGTTATTTCATAATGAACATGGGAATGACTTCGAATACCGGTATGGTATAAGTTCTGATATTTCATAATGAAATGACACTGAATGGTATAACTTTACAAATATGTATGTATGTATGTAGGTAGGTATTTATTCACACTGCAGTGGGTATATACCCGGTGGCAGTGGTAACTAATTACACTCAATAATGACAATAATAAACTTATTAATTAAAAAATACAATTAATAATAATACTAATAATTAATACTAACAATAAATAATAATAATAATAAATAATAATAATAATAATAATAATAATAATAATAATAATAATGACAACAACAACAACAGGAATATACTAAATTAAATGAAACGATCACTTAAAATAACATTTGAAATAAATCTAATTTGTATCTTAAAACTAAGATCGAACTAAAACCCACGAGTATATGTTCATAGCTGCACAAGTACCTTTCAAATTACACTCATTTCGCTGTCAACTCACTCACTGCAATGGAATTACGACACATTTCACTGATTCTATCCTGATTTCACTAACACTCAAAAAAAAACATTTCACTGTTCAAATACTATACACTGCCACTATAAACTATAAAGCTTCACTGACAGGAACACGTTTCACTGACACAACACACTTCACTCACACACATACATTCTTCACTGATACAACACACTTCACTGACACAACATAATTCTTCACTGATACAACACTTCAATAACAACATATCATTTACACCCTTTAAATACTGTGTATAATTACCGTCTATTAGTAAGGTCCTTAAGCCTATTATTTTTAAATACATTTTTGATTGTTGGTAAAGCCTTTAGTAAGTCTGCAGGTAAAGCATTCCAGTCCCTGATAGTACGATTGAGAAAAGAAAAACTTTCCAGTGTCCGTCCTCTGCCTTCTTTCCCTCAATTTATATGAGTGGTCGTTCCTGAAGAGTAATTTGGCGGCTGCAACCTATTTTTATTTCTCTCCAGGCAAGCTCACCTCTGTATGTTTTGAACAGTGCGCATAATCGAATTCGCGTTCTCCTGTCCGTGAGTGTGTCCCATTTTAATGGTGAATTTTTCCGACAACACTTAAGAGCCGTTTTTGAATCTTTTCCAGTGTCTTAATATGTTCTAATCTGTAAGGATCCCAACATGCAGCACCATATTCCATTACTGGACGTACTAGTGATTTATATGCAATCTCTTTGGATTTATCAGAACCTTTTCTTAGTACCCTCATCACAAAGTGTAACGCTCTCCATGCTTTTCCTGCTGTGTCTGTAGGCCTATATATAACTGGAAAATAAGTAAACAAATTTTCTTAAGGTCGAAGATGAGTGACAGGTTACGTTTGTTTTGTTCAGGTTTTGGTCTGTACTGGTACCACTGCATATACGTATACTTTTAGGTAAGATAGGTACACAAATAAATTTACCGTGGACCGAAGAAAAGCATTCTCTCTGGCATGGTGCATCATAATGATAATACCATTGGGTTATGTGATTACCGATAGCCTTATGTGTGAAAATGTAGGAAAAAATCATCGTATGGTAAGTATTTTGGGTAGGTTTCTAGCGTTCGCAGTGATCACTTCTTATTTTAAAGTGGTGTGCTAAAACTTGTGGTTATTAGCAATGATTTAAGTATGTTTTTTCTCCCTATGTTGTGTGTAGGGATTGAAGATTCACCATGTGAGCTATCTGCTAAAGTAACCTGAAAGAAGCTTTAGTAATAATAATAATAATAATAATAATAATTTATTTATTTATTTATTTATTTAGGAATATTAATAAAAACAACAGAAACCTAACTTAAAGTTTAGCACGATACAAAACAGAACAAAACAACAAATGATGATGAGAATGAATGATAGAAAATGGCAATGAAATGAAATACAAACAATATAATAGTCTACATCATCAATCATAGATCAAATAAAAATTATAAAATTAGTACAATAAGATAACTGAAATAATGGAATAGTCTACATTAATCAATTGACCAAATGCAAGAAAAAAATGGACAAATAATTATTGAAATTAGATCAGTGAGTTAAAACTCAAAGATATACTACACATTAAATGGATCCAAGTTGAATCCATGCAAATTAGCACATTTAATGCATCTGCAGACCGGAGAGAGAGTTTTAGGATTCTTATTATAAAACAATTTATGAAATCTTAAACCATTAGCTGAATACATGAAGACTGATATTGCTTATGAAAGATTCACAATCAATATCACCCTTAATGACTTTCAAAAATAAATAATCAAGATCCTGACGTCTGGTGAACAAACTACCGCAATTGAAATATTTGCATTTAATCTCATAGTTATAATCGGAATTTGGTAAAAATCTATAAGTACACAAGGAAATAAATTTTCTTTGAATATTCTCGACCAATTTAGCCGAGTCAGTGGAAGTAATGGAGTTCCATACAACAGATGCATATTCAAGCTTGGATCTAACCAATGTATAGTATAAAATTAATAAACACATAGGAGTAGAAAAGAATAAGTTATAGATTTAATTAGACCAAGCATTCTTAATGAATGGGTATAAATATATTGCACATGATGATAATAATAATAATAATAATAATAATAATAATATAAACCTAACTTGAGCAAGCCTAAAAATAACCTAAAGAGACGAAAATGGTGAGTGGGTAAAGTTATTGTCACAGTTCATGCATTGGAAACCCTAATTTTTATAAGCATAAGGGAATTATTATTAGAACTATTAATTAATTATGGTTTATTTAACGACGCTCGCAAACGCAGAGGTTATATCAGTGTCGCAAGGTTTGCCGGAATTTTCTCACGCAGGAGTTCTTTTACATGCCAGTAAGTCAACTGACGATGATGAGGCTGTCGCATTTAAACACTTAAATGCCATCGACCTGAGCCGGGATCGAACCTGCAACCTCGAGCACAGAAGGCCAGCGCTATACCGAATCCGTACGGAGGCCGACTATTTGAACTGTTATTTTATTACCCAGGATGTAGAGTACATCTTAATGGCCGGCAATGGCTCAGCCATGTATAGCAGTATGCCTGCCGGCAAGTAGTTGCGCAAAACGCGGGTTCGATTCCGGCTTGGGCTGATTACCTGGACAGGTTTTTTTCGAGAGGTTTTTCCCCAACCATAAGGTGAATGTCAGAAGCAATGGCGAATCCTCGGCCTCATGTCGAAAAATCATCTCGCTATCACCAATCTCATCGACGCTAAATAAGAGTAGTTGAATAATTTTGAGGGAAAAATTGTTCCGGAGCCGTATCGAACCCGGGACCTTTGGTTTAACGTACCAACGCTCTACCACTGAGCTACCAGGGAACTTAACGACACCGATCCAATTTTTCCTCTATATCCACAGACCTGAGAGGGGCTGACAACCGTCAAGCAACCAACTTCGAGTGCACACTTTACAGGAGTTAGACCTGAAATCTTGATTTGCATAATACACGTCACTGTTCGTTAACAAAAACCACAATTTAAGTCACACGGAGTTAGAGGTCGTGCAGACTGACTTGGTTGCGTGAGTTGTCAGCCCACTTTGAGGTCAGGGTGGATATAGAGGGAAAATTGGGTCGGTGTCGGTTAGAGTTCAGAGGGTAGCTGTGGAGAGCGTTGGTACGTTAAACCAAAGGTCCCGGGTTGATAGCTGGCATGGAACAATTTTTCCTCGAAATTATTCAAATCAACTTTACAGGGAGTTATACCTGAAATCTTGATTTGCAACCTAGTAGTTGATACAGCGTCGTTAAATAACCAACTAAAAAATACATCTTAATGATAAACTACCTGTGGAAAATATTAAGACAGCAACATTATTTTGTAGTCATCAATGCATATTGTGCAGCATTTCCCTTTATTTTATGCTGAAGTGTTACATAGAAACAACAATAACAATAATAGAATAATAATAATAATAATAATAATAACAATAATAATAATAACAATAATAATAATAATAATAATAACAAAATAATGAAATATTATTATTATATAAAATAATAAATTATTATTATTATTATTATTATTATTATTATTATTATTAGCAAATAATAAAATAATAATAAGAATACTAATAATAACAAAATAATGAAATATTATGGAAAAATAATAAATTATTATTATTATTATTATTATAAAAATAATAAAATTATTATTATTATTAATTATTATTATTATTATTATTATTATTATTATTAACTATGGTACAATCCAATTTTATGTGCCAAGGCGAACTGTCATGGCGGATGTGCGAACTACTACGTAAATTTGATAAGCATGTGTGCATGGGAGCCAGTGGACTACACACCTTTGCGATGAGAGAAAAGCTGGATCATGTATTTGAAAAGTTTACAGTTGTAACTGAATGAAATCGTGGACGTAGTCTACAGACAGAACACCAGAGTCGTATTGACAACACTAAGCTTCCAGCTCAAGATATCCGTACAGAGGCAAAGAAAGCGTATACCAAAAACAAATTATTACCCAGGTGCGAAGCCGTATAAATGCAATTGCATCAAACATGTATCAGTACGACAGTTATGCAAATAGTCGCAAAACCAGAATATTTTAATACCCAATGACAGGACAGGTAATGCACTGAGAGGAAAGAGTCCCCTACTCAGAGGAATTGAGAATGGACTGAGAGAACAAAGTAGACTGAGAGGACATAATGTGGACTAAGAATTCAGACATGGGAATATGAGTACAGAGAGTGGACTGGTTTAACTGTGAGTGGACTGACAGGAATAAGATGGGACTGAGAGGACAGAGAGTGGACTGAGTGCACATAGAGAGGACGGAGAGAGGACTAACAGGTCAGAGAGGGGACTCAGAGGAAAGAAAATGGACTCAGTGGACAGAGAGTGGACTGAGAGGAAACAGATTGGACTGAGATGAGAGAGAGAGTGGACGGAGAGAGGACAAGAGTAGACTGAGAGGATAGTGGACTGAGAATTCAGGAATGAACTGGTTGGACTTTGAGCGGACTGGAGGAACCAGAATGGACTGAGAGAGGAGAGAGAGTGGACTGAGAGGAGAGAGTGGACTGAGAGCACAGAGTGGACTGGGAGCACAGAGTGGACTGAGAGGACATAGAGTGGACTAAGAGGACACAGAGTGGACTAAGAAGACAGAGTGGTCTGAGAGGACAGAGAGTGGAATAAGAGAACATAGAGTGGACTAAGAGTGACACAGAGTAGACTAAGATTGACATAGAGTGGACTAAGAGGACATAGAGTGGAATAAGAGGACATAGAGTGGACTAAGAGGACATAGAGTGGACTAAGAGGACATAGAGGGACTAAGAGGACATAGAGTGGACTAAGAGAGCATAGAGTGGACTAAGAGGACATAGAGTGGACTAAGAGGACATAGAGTGGAATAAGAGGACATAGAGTGGACTAAGAGGACATAGAGTGGACTAAGAGGACATAGAGTGGAATAAGAGAACATAGAGTGGACTAAGAGGAAATAGAGTGGACTAAGAGGACATAGAGTGGACTAAGAGGACATAGAGTGGAATAAGAGAATATAGAGTGGACTAAGAGGACATAGAGTGGACTAAGAGGACATAGAGTGGACTAAGAGGACATAGAGTGGACTAAGAGGACATAGAGTGGACTAAGAGGACATAGAGTGGACTAAGAGGACATAGAGTGGACTAAGAGGAATAGAGTGGAATAAGAGAACATAGAGTGGACTAAGAGGACATAGAGTGGACTAAGAGGACATAGAGTGGACTAAGAGGACATAGAGGAATAAGAGAACATAGAGTGGACTAAGAGGACATAGAGTGGACTAAGAGGACATAGAGGAATAAGAGAACATAGAGTGGACTAAGAGGACATAGAGTGGACTAAGAGGACATAGAGTGGACTAAGAGGACAGAGAGTGGACTAAGAGGACATAGAGTGGAATAAGAGAACATAGAGTGGACTAAGAGGACATAGAGTGGACTAAGAGGACATAGAGTGGACTAAGAGGACATAGAGTGGAATAAGAGAAACATAGAGTGGACTAAGAGGACATAGAGTGGACTAAGAGGACATAGAGTGGACTAAGAGGACATAGAGTGACTAAGAGGACATAGAGTGGACTAAGAGGACATAGAGTGGAATAAGAGAACATAGAGTGGAATAAGAGAACATAGAGTGGACTAAGAGGACATAGAGTGGACTAAGAGGACATAGAGTGGACTAAGAGACATAGAGTGGAATAAGAGAACATAGAGTGGACTAAGAGGACATAGAGTGGACTAAGAGGACATAGTGGACTAAGAGGACATAGAGTGGACTAAGAGGACATAGAGTGGACTAAGAGGACATAGAGTGGAATAAGAGAACATAGAGTGGACTAAGAGGACATAGAGTGGACTAAGAGGACATAGAGTGGACTAAGAGGACATAGAGTGGACTAAGAGGACATAGAGTGGACTAAGAGGACATAGAGTGGAATAAGAGAACATAGAGTGGACTAAGAGGACATAGAGTGGACTAAGAGGACATAGAGTGGACTAAGAGGACATAGAGTGGACTAAGAGGACATAGAGTGGACTAAGAGGACATAGAGTGGACTAAGAGGACATAGAGTGGACTAAGAGGACATAGAGTGGACTAAGAGGACATAGAGTGGACTAAGAGGACATAGAGTGGACTAAGAGGACATAGAGTGGAATAAGAGAACATAGAGTGGACTAAGAGGACATAGAGTGGACTAAGAGGACATAGAGTGGAATAAGAGAACATAGAGTGGAATAAGAGGACATAGAGTGGACTAAGAGGACATAGAGTGGACTAAGAGGACATAGAGTGGACTAAGAGGACATAGAGTGGAATAAGAGAACATAGAGTGGACTAAGAGGACATAGAGTGGACTAAGAGGACATAGAGTGGACTAAGAGGACATAGAGTGGAATAAGAGGACATAGAGTGGACTAAGAGGACATAGGAGTGGACTAAGAGGACATAGAGTGGACTAAGAGGACATAGAGTGGACTAAGAGGACATAGAGTGGAATAAGAGAACATAGAGTGGACTAAGAGGACATAGAGTGGACTAAGAGGACATAGAGTGGAATAAGAGAACATAGAGTGGACTAAGAGGACATAGAGTGGACTAAGAGGACATAGAGTGGACTAAGAGGACATAGAGTGGACTAAGAGGACATAGAGTGGAATAAGAGAACATAGAGTGGACTAAGAGGACATAGAGTGGACTAAGAGGACATAGAGTGGACTAAGAGGACATAGAGTGGACTGAGAGGACATAGAGTGGACTAAGAGGACACAGAGTGGACTAAGAAGACATAATGTGGTCTGAGAGGACAGAGAGTGGAATAAGAGAACATAGAGTGGACTAAGAGGACATAGAGTGGACTAAGAGGACACAGAGTGGACTAAGAAGACATAATGTGGTCTGAGAGGACAGAGAGTGGAATAAGAGAACATAGAGTGGACTAAGAAGACATAATGTGGTCTGAGAGGACAGAGAGTGGAATAAGAGAACATAGAGTGGACTAAGAAGACATAATGTGGTCTGAGAGGACAGAGAGTGGAATAAAGAGAACATAGAGTGGACTAAGAGGACATAGAGTGGACTAAGAGGACATAGAGTGGACTAAGAAGACATAATGTGGTCTGAGAGGACAGAGAGTGGAATAAGAGAACATAGAGTGGACTAAGAGGACATAGAGTGGACTAAGAGGACATAGAGTGGAATAAGAGGACATAGAGTGGACTGAGAGGACATAGAGTGGACTAAGAGGACACAGAGTGGACTAAGAAGACATAATGTGGTCTGAGAGGACAGAGAGTGGAATAAGAGAACATAGAGTGGACTAAGAGGACATAGAGTGGACTAAGAGGACATAGAGTGGAATAAGAGGACATAGAGTGGACTGAGAGGACATAGAGTGGACTAAGAGGACACAGAGTGGACTAAGAAGACATAATGTGGTCTGAGAGGACATAGAGTGGACTAAGAGGACATAGAGTGGACTAAGAAGACATAATGTGGTCTGAGAGGACAGAGAGTGGAATAAGAGAACATAGAGTGGACTAAGAGGACATAGAGTGGACTAAGAGGACATAGAGTGGAATAAGAGGACATAGAGTGGACTGAGAGGACATAGAGTGGACTAAGAGGACACAGAGTGGACTAAGAAGACATAATGTGGTCTGAGAGGACAGAGAGTGGACTGAGAGGATATAGAGTGGACTAAGAAGACATAATGTGGTCTGAGAGAACATAGAGTGGACTAAGAGAACATAGAGTGGACTAAGAGGACATAGAGTGGACTGAGAGCACATAGAGTGCACTAAGAGGATATAGAGTGGACTGAGAGGACATAGAGTGGACTGAGAGCACATATAGTGAACTGAAAGCACACAGAGTGGACTGAGAGCACATAGAGTGGACTGAGAGGACAGAGAGTGGACTGAGAGCACATAGAGTGGACTGAGAGCACAGAATGGACTGAGAGCATACAGAGTGGACTGAGCACATAGAGTGGACTGAGATGACAGAGAGTGGACTGAGAATTCAGAGAGTGGACTGAGAATTCAGAGAGTGGACTGAGAGCACATAGTGGACTGAGAGGTCACAGAGTGGACTGAGAGGACAAAGTGGACCGAGAGGACAGAAAGTGGACTGAGAGCACATAGAGTGGACTGAGAGGACAGAGATTGGATTGAGAGCACATAGTGTGGACTGAGACGCTTTGGTGTGTGGAGTGAGAGAACAGAGAGCGGACTCAGAGGACATAGAGTGGACTGAGAGGACAGAGAATAGACTGAGAGGTCAGAGAGTAGACTGAGAGAACATAGAGTAACTGAGAGCACATGGAGTGGAATGAGAGCACATAGACTGGACTGAGAACACTTAGAGTGGACTGAGAGCACATAGAATGGACTGAGCACATAGGGTGGACTGAGAGCACATAGGGGTGGACTGAGAGCACATAGAGTGGACTTAGAGGACAGAGTGGACTGAGAAAACAGAGTGTGTGGACTGAGAGGACATTCAGTGGACTGAGAGGTCCAGAGGACTGAGAGCACATAGAGTGGATTAAAAGCACATAGAGTGGACTGAGAGCACGCAGAGTGGACTGAGGGACAGAGAGTGGACTGAGGACAGAGAGTGGACTGAAAGATCAGGGAATGGACTCAGAGGAAAAGAGTGGACTTAGAGGAAAGAGGGTGGACTTAGAGGAAAGAGAGTGGACTGAGAGGTCAGAAGAGGACTCAAAGATCAGACAGTGGACTCAGAGCACATAGTGTGGAAATGAGAGGTCAGAGATTGGACTCAGAGGACTGAGAGTGGACTGAGAGCAGAGAGTGGACTGGGATAACAGAGAGTGGACTAAGAGGTCAGAGAGTGGACTGAGAGTTCAGAGAGTGGACTGAGAGATCAGGGAGTGGACTCAGTGGACAGAGAGTGGACTCAGAGGTCAGATAGTGGACTGAAAGTTCAGAGAGTGGACTCAGAGTACATGGAGTGGACTGAGAGGGAGAGTGGACTGAGAGAACATAGAGTGGACTAAGACCACATAGAGTGGACTGTTAGCTCATAAAGTGGACTGAGAGCACATAGATTCGACTGAGAGGACAGAGAGTGGACTGAGAGCACATAGAGTGGACCGAGAGCACAAGGGTGGACTGAGAGCACATAGATTGGACTGAGAGCACATAGAGTGGATTGAGAGGATATAGGTGGACTAAGAGGAAATGGAGTGGACTAAGAGGAAATAGATTGGACTGAGAGGACATAGAGTGGACTGAGAGCACATAGAGTGGACTGACAGGACATAGAGTGACTGAGAGGACAGAGAGTGTACTGAGAAAACAGAGAGTGGACTGAGATGACATTGAGTGGACTGAGAGGTCATAGAGTGGACTGAGAGCACATAGAGTGGACTGAGAGCACACAGAGTGGACTGAGAGCACACAGAGTGGACTGAGAGCACATAGAGTGGACTGAGAGGACATAGAGTGGACTGTGAGGACATAGAGTGGACTGAGAGCACAGAGAGTGGACTGAGAGGACATAGAGGGACTGAGAATACGCAAAGAGTGGACTAAGAGGACATAGAGTGGACTGAGAGCACATATAGTGGACTGAGAGCAATAGAGTGGACTGAGAGCACATAGAGTGGACTGAGAGGACATAGAGTGGACTAAGAGGACATAGAGTGGACTGAGAGGACATAGAGTGGACTAAGAGGACATAGAGTGGACTAAGAGGACATAGAGTGGACTAAGAGCACATAGAGTTGACTAAGAGGACATAGAGTGGACTGAGAGGACATAGAGTGGACTAAGAGGACATAGAGTGGACTAAGAGGACATAGAGTGGACTAAGAGCACATAGAGTGGACTAAGAGGACATAGAGTGGACTAAGAGGACATAGAGTGGACTGAGAGGACATAGAGTGGACTGAGATGACGGAGAGTGGACTAAGGGCACATAGAGTGGATTGAGAGCACATAGAGTGGACTGAGAGCACATAGAGTGGACTAAGAAGACATAGAGTTGACTGAGATGACATAGAGTGGACTAAGAGGACATAGAGTGGACTGAGAGCACATAGAGTGGACTAAGAAGACATAGAGTTGACTGAGATGACATAGAGTGGACTAAGAGCACATAGAGTGGACTAAGAAGACATAGAGTTGACTGAGATGACGGAGAGTGGACAAAGGGCACATAGAATGGACTGAGAGGACATAGAGTGGACTGAGAGCACATAGAGTGGACTGAGAGGACATAGAGTGGACTGAGATGACGGAGAGTGGACTAAGGGCACATAGAGTGGATTGAGAGCACATAGAGTGGACTGAGAGCACATAGAGTGGACTAAGAGCACATAGAGTGGACTAAGAGCACATAGAGTGGACTAAGAGGACATAGAGTGGACTAAGAGGACATAGAGTTGACTGAGATGACGGAGAGTGGACAAAGGGCACATAGAATGGACTGAGAGGACATAGAGTGGACTGAGAGCACATAGAGTGGACTGAGAGGACATAGAGTGGACTGAGATGACGGAGAGTGGACTAAGGGCACATAGAGTGGATTGAGAGCACATAGAGTGGACTGAGAGCACATAGAGTGGACTGAGGGGACACAGAGTGGACTAAGAGGACATAGAGTGGACTGAGAGCACGTAGAGTGGACTTAGAGGACATAGAGTGGACTGAGAGGACATAGAGTGGACTAAGAGGACATAGAGTGGACTAAGAGGACATAGAGTGGACTGAGAGAACAGAGAGTGGACTGAGCACATATAGTGGACTGAGAGTACATAGAGTGGACTGAGATGACAGAGAGGACTGAGAATTGAGAGAGTGGACTCAGAGGTCAGAGAGTGGACTGAGACTTCAAAGAGTGGACTCTGAGGACATAGAGTGGACTGAGAGGGCAGACAGTGGACTTCAAGGACATAGATAGGACTAAGATTTGAGAGATTGGACAGAGGGGAAACAGATAGGACTGAGATGAGAGAGAGGACAGAGTGGACCGAGAGAACACAGAGTTGGCGGAGAGTTCAGAGAGTGGAATATGAGAACATAGAGTTTCCCTACATTTTTACGACACACTGCTTTTAAAATAGCCTTTATCACTTATCAGGCTAATAGTTCTGTATGTAGCACAGTTGGTAGGGCATCTGACAACGGACTGGAAAGTCCGGGATTCGATCCCAGCTGGTGACAGAATTATTTCTCGTTGCCAAACTTTCAGAACGGCCCCGAGGTTCACTCAGCCTCCTATAAAATTGAGGACCGTGTCTTTCCCTGGAGTAAAAGTTTGTCAGAGCGTGGTGCCGACCACACCACCTCATTCTAGGGCCGAGGTCATGGAAAGCATGTGGCTCTACCTCCATGCCCCCCCCCCCAAGTGCCTTCATGGCATGTTACGGAGATACCTTTGCCTTTTTACTGTACATAACTCTCCCCTCGCTTAGAAAGGAATAGTTTTGTATTGTGGCCTGCGGTACTGAAACTGCAACATATTTGTGTGCACTTGTAAAGTACCTCGTGTAGGGCCACGTTTAGTAGCGAGCTGGACTCCGTAGACGTAATCGCGATAAGCGAGTTATATTAACAACATCTACAAACGCTGATACTAGCGTACGAAAAACGTTTGCTCTACTGGGTGTTCAGTTCAAAGTGTGTCATGGCTCGCTGTGTGCCGTCATGTGGCTAGCCGATGAGCCTAGGGAATTCAATCTTCCTACACTTCCGCAGCTCAGGTGTATAACCTAAGAGGCAGAGAAGTTGCCTAGCAAGTACGGCGTTCATTCTGAAGAGTACATGCCGATACGTACGGTAACGCCGGTAGTGGCAGGAATGTGAACTGTTTGGAAATACGTACTGTCGGGATATGGGGAGAGGGTTAAGACGATTACTTACGTATTTGTTGACATTAACTTCGACGGTCAACGTGGACACGGAGCATTTGATTTGTGTTGTGGAATGTTACCGTACGCAACCGATGATAACAAATACCCTGCGTACGACTTGCCGGCGCAAAACACAGTTCGAAGAGGTTATGGTAGCACACAGACCGTACAGACCGCCATCTGTTGCTACGACGTTCAAGTTATACCGTACACGTTCTCAAGTTCAGATTGAAGAACGCCTTAAATAATAGGCAACTTCTCTAACATATAAGCTGAAACTCGCTTCAAATCGGTGACCCAACAACAGTGACGTCATGACACACTTTGAAATGAACATCCAGTATATACATAAGCAGCACAAGTTATATTATAATTCCATAAGGAGAACAAGATTTCACTGTATGGATGTAGTAGCAAGTCTTTATTTATGATAATAAGCTCATTCCCAAGTGTTGTGTACTGCACACAATCCTTAAGACGTTCTTGAACGTTGAGGATATGTAAATTACGAATATAGACATAGAATATCCAAGTTGAGTATTGTGTGAATTAGCAGTTAAATGCCATTTATTACATTCTTGAAAAATTATATATTATATGGATCATAAGAGGAGACAAGAGGAAAGCAGAAAATAGGAAAGACTGTAGAATGATGGGTGTGCAATGAAAGACCTACCCTTGGACAGAACGCTATGAGTGTATGTATGTATGTATGTATGTATGTATGTATGTATGTATGTATGTATGTATGTATGTATGTATGTATGTATGTATGTATGTATGTATGTATGTATGTATGTATGTATATATATATATACAGTATTACGTTATAATATAATTATATTCGGCTTGCTCATAGGTGCTCGAGGGATTATACCAGCTTATTTCGAAGAATTTCGACGGCTATTTGCTCTGCCAAAATATCTGAGAGAAGACGTGATAACAGTGTTAAAAAAATCCTGTCAAATCCTGATTAATCACATGGTGCCGCATTAATAGTAATCGTAATTTTCATGCCCTTATCTTCGTTAATTTTAAATTTAATTATTTATGTTTACATAATATAATAATGATCCGTGAAAGCTCAGACCGACTAGCCTGCTGCTGGCCTCATGCTCACATGCTGAAACAGAGGTGGACGACCATCCAACCAGAATGGAGGTGTCGTGTGGTTAGCACGGTGATTCCCCCAGCTGTTATATCTGGCTTTAGCAACCGGATTTCGTTAGCTATCGTAGCTCCCCAAGTGCATCACGATGCTGGGTGAGCACCGGTCCCATACACTGGCCGAAATTTCTTGAGAAAATTTATTCCCGACATGAGGACTCGAACCAGCGCGCATTCTGTAACGCGAGTCCTAGGCAGGATGCCTTAGACCACTACACCACGGCGCAGGGCTTCACAGTCTGATAGTGTGACGATTAACATCGGTGACTGACGGCTGTTTTTTCTCCGTGAACACAGAACTGCACGCATTGTATTCTTCACCTGACATAATTAGGAACATTAAATCCAGACGTTTGAGATGGGCAGGGCATGTAGCACGTATGGGCGAATCCAGAAATGCATATAGAGTGTTAGTTGGGAGGCCGGAGGGAAAAGACCTTTAGGGAAGCCGAGACGTAGATGGGAAGATAATATTAAAATGGATTTGAGGAAGTGGGATATGACGGTAGAGACTGGATTAATCTTGCTCAGGATAGGGACCAATGGCGGGCTTATGTGAGGGCGGCAATGAACCTCCGGGTTCCTTAAAAGCCAGTAAGTAAGTAAGTAAGTAAGGCACGTCTCTGTTGACACAGTTCTAAGTATTGTTGATTCCTGCTGTAGTTTGTATTACCGCTGCCTTAAACCTAAGAATGTAGTTTTAGAAAAATATACAGTACACACCTGCTTTTCAACATAATTGAGTGATGTTAGTGAATAATTTTGGGCACACAACTCCGGACAAAATACGTATTGTCACTAGCGTAGCTCAGACGACAGCACCTGTTTACCTGCTGTTCCGGACCTGCGATCGCACCTGGGTTCGATTTCCGCCTGGGCTCATCACTACTTGGAATTTTTCCGAAGTTTTCCCCAACTGTAAATGAATATCAGGTAATCTATGGTGAATCCTCGGCCTCATCTCACTACATACCATCTAGCTACCATCAATTTCATCGACGCTAAATAACCCGGTAGCTGATACAGCGTTGTTAAATAACATAGAGCTACAGAGCGTTCGAAGTTCAGGAAATACTATTGGGTATATGGTCGTCTCCTTAGCGGACACCCTCTTCTTTGTAATATAACTAAAATAAGTTATTTGCGTATTTTATAACGTATATAATATTATCAGGGCGATTTCTCAGGGCATGCTATGCTTGCTGCAGCAAGCCCAATATTTGTAGAGTCTGTTTTATTTCTGAAAAAATGGGATTACGTACATTAAAATTTATTTTGATTTTTGTAATAATGTCTAGGCATAATATCATCCGTTAGGTTGCAAGTCAAGATCGCTACCTTGCTCGTTTCTCGGAGCTACAGGAAAGACGAGAAACAGCGAGAATATGATGCGCGCGCAAGTGCCTTCCTCCTAATCCGTCCCAGTCGCACATGCTTCTGTTAAATGCTGTTGAAGTTCTGGTCCGAGAGCTGAACCGACTATTTAACGTTACACAGATTGCAGCAGTGTTGCCAATTCAGCGGTTTTAAGATCAGCGTTTTTGGGCGTTGTTTAGCGGGTAAAATTGATGAAAATGTTTAATTCTGTACAATATTACAGTCTATTCAGTTCAGATTTACGGGTATTTTTAGCACTCACAGCGGCAAAATAATATAATTTTATTGACAATATCGCAATTTAGCGGTTTCTAAAAGACTTCACAACGGATGTTTAAGAATCGAGTTGGCAACACTGATTGGCAGCAGTTTTACCAGTGAATGTGCTGTGATTAGAGTGTAATGTAATTTTATGAGCGGAATGCATATGTTAGCTGCTGAATGTATTATTAGTTCTTAAACGTTAATTTGAAGTGTTGCAATGAGTTCGGAAATGTGTGTTATTGAAACTTTATTATCAAATCCATTTTCCCGGAGGACTATTCAAGAGAAGACCGACATTATAAAGAACGGCAGACCATGTCCAGGGCTCCCAGATTTAAAAAGACAGCATAAGGAGAAAAATAGAGATATGTGCGCTCGTTCAGTGCATCTCAATACAACAATACGCATTAGTTGATATTTCTAAGGTTCAAAACTGAATAAACTGTTTTGTTGGACGTTTTTGTTATTTTCGACAGATAACGGTGTATGGTGTAAAAGTGGCTTTGAAGTTTAAATACTTTAACATTGTCTATTACAAGACACGAAAAGTCTGCAAACCAGATGAATTATATCCTCCCATCTTCCCCATCAATAAAAAAGCAAGCCTAACTTTCGTGACTACGTAAGCATTCGCCCCTGATAACGTATATAATATTATCACTGTTGCTGTAGTATATACAGTCACGAAGCTCAATACGTAGGAAATATGCATCCATAGATAGTTACTAACCACTAGGATCGCTACTGTCGCCTCATCACATAGGCCTACAATGTGAAACAGTACCAAGGCTTCTATACTTTCAATAGGTTATCTCGTTTTTCAATAGCCAATCAAATAGCTAGTTGGCTGATGACGGGTGAAGAGTCCATGCTGATTGGTCCTTTATCTTCAATGATAAGTGTGCATTATAAAAATAATCGCCTCAAATAAAAACATCACAAGGAATATAAACCAAGTGTGTACGTATCATGGAATAAAATAAATACGATGAAAATGTTTATTACCTTGTATATAAAAGCTGTACTTGTCACTGCATTATTTTTTCTGTATTTCTTAACAATTCGTCTGCTTTCAGTGTCTGACGTCCGTCTTCGTCTGCTAGTTTCCAGTCTTGTGTTCACATACTAGAGTCGTATAAAGAACCTAATTTTGACCGTACAATCAACAATAACATTTCACGTGGAACGTTATGTACGAACATTGCCACATATTCTTTGGTTCTTTTTATAATATTCCGCCCCTTTTAGTCGTGTTCTTGCCATGAAACGCAAAGTAGAATTTTTCAGTATTATTGAAAGTACTTAGTCATGCTGGTGATGGCATGGTTAAACCTTCAAAAGATAGAATAATGTACTAAAATTTAAAGAGGGCCAAGATGGTGGTGTTTTTGTTTTAAATGGATGTTTATGAAAATCTAACATTGATTGATTTTAATATCTCATTCTAAAGTTTGGAAAAAGGGGCATGTACCGGTAATGAAATGTCAACAACACGTTCATTTACAAAAATCATTATAACTCAACAATGAATTGTCACTGGAGGCTATTATGATTAACCCACTGATTATGCCATAATGACAAAATGTCATAAATCGTTAATATAAAATCAATATAATAAGAATTATAGTGAAAAAACATCATTGGTATCAGTCGTTAACCCTCCACCCCTTTGGTATGCAACTGTTAGTATTAGTAGTAGTATTAGTAGTTAGTATTTTTTTATATAAGTAGCATGATTACAAAAGAAAAATAATTTGTAGGTTAACATGGTAGATGAACCTAATCTAATTAAAAGCTGGTATTAACATAGGCTACTTATATAGACCTACGTGATTTATTCAAACTTACCTGTAGGCTTTAACATTGTCGGTCGTTTCGGCTTTATTTTCATTAAAGCTGCTCGAAAATATGGAACAAAATCGTCATCTTTCAAATGATCAGAGCATAATCTGTTTGCATCAGGATTGAATTTATCCTGTCTTTTGCACGCAATTACCCACTTTTTTTCTAATTTCTAAATCTTTAGGAATGGTAAAGAGAGACAACTCTTTATTTCTATCGTTAGAATTGTTGCATACCGCAAAAGACCTGGCATAATGCATTCAAAACAACATAAACGAGAAAAAACACGAGATACTGCTTTGAAGCATTTGAGCTTTGGCGGGCTCAGCTATCTTGTGACGTCAGAATCGCTCTCCTTTCCCCGTCAGTCACTCGCCTTCAAGCTCGATAATAATGCAACCTGTGAGGAGTTTAGAAGCCTTGAAACAGTACCTGCACATTCTATTGTTCATAATACCCTCATTCAACTCAAGCTTTTGACTGTATATACTAGACCGTGATATCACAGTCTAATAGATACAGTCACGCAACTCATACGTATAAAATATGCCAACATTTGACAGCTGGCGCGACAGTAGCCCTCTAGCGGCAGGCAAGTTAAAAGTGTGCACACGACATATGATAACACATCAGAAAACGGGTTTTGCGTAATTTATTTTATATGTTTATGCTATACAATAAGTGTATATTGTTCTTATTAATTCTACTTTAGAATCCTAGAAGAATTTCACACACAGTTAATCTACAAGTTTCAGAAGCTGGGAATAAACGTAATTCTTTCTGCTCCTTACAACTCAATCATGGCCCTGATCACGTATCATGGTTTGAAATAATATAATTGTTCGTGCGTGGTCGGTTAATTCAATTCATTCCTAAATATATTTATGAATCATTGGAACTTGGTACTTCCTGTGAGAAGAGTAAAAATTAGTAGCTTCCAAATTGTAGGGCATATCGCGTGGTGAACTCCTCTCCCTATTTCCTGAGAAATTAACGATTTTGCATACCGCAAATTGGGGTAAACTCGGCCGCTGAGGTAAATTTGAAAATAAAGAAAAGGGGATGATTTAAACATTAATATGAAGTTCATTATTTTTCCATTTCTTAAGAACAGGTTATTTTCTTTATTATTTTGAGTCACAAATAGTTCTGATGTTATGGTTTAAATTTTTATGGCAAGTTTGCCGCATTTTACATTACATTTCCAGTTTTCACACATAATGCCTAACTTTAACTTATCCTACCTATATAATACGTAATTTACATGCACTTACTGTTAATATGACGTAGGTGAGAACAAATAAATGAACACACAATTTTGTTGAAAAAATTGTAACTTCAATTAACTCAGAAAATGTAGGCCTAATTTTATTTTCAGAGCAGGAGTGGTGTAAGTCAAAAATGGGTAATGAGGGGTTAAAGTAAACATTCTGTAAAATACAGCGCAAAGTGGCAGTTAATATTGAATGTATTTAAACTATTAATAGTCAGTGAATAGTACGAAGGATATATTAATTGCTACTTTGCGCTGTATTTTACAGAATTTTTACTTTAAACCTTATTACCTGATTTTGACTTACACCACTTCTGCACTGAATGGCTCAAATAATCACTGGGGATGTAAAATCAACACCAATAACAGTCATGCAAGTTATTGCAGAAAAGATTGCTTTTTATATTACATTTTAAAAGGCTCTTTTATTTCTTGAGAACTTAATACGTCTGCCACATGAATCTATACCAACACATCAGAAATTTATCGACACAGTCTGGATTTATTCAAGAAGTGAATATTTTGCAAAAGGATTACTATACTCCATGAATTCTTGCAAAATTAACACCATGATACCTACTTGAATGCTATATAACATTCTTGAAAAATATAAAGAAAAAAAACACGAATACAAAAATTATGTAATTACTTGCATTAAAAACTGTAGATATATTATCCAAAATCGGAATGGTTACACATTTACACATATGATCTCTGCAAAAAAATAATATACTGTAACAGGTATTTACTTTGTTTTTATTTAAACTGTCCTTCCTGATATACAAATAGGTAACTGATAAGTAATAATGTTTTGTAGAACACAATACGTAGGCTACCTACAGCGTGGATTATTGGTTATGATTGAGTTATGGTTTTCTCTTGGTCTTTAGAGAATCTGAAGAACGACAAATTCGGAGATTTAAACTTGTTACTGCAATTTTCGTCATTGCACACATTGCCTTTATTCCGACGCATGATCAAAACGTTATTATAACATCTCGCATCCCTTCAAAGCACGTGCTGGCTGTATCAACCCTATGACCAGTGCCTCTGCCTAAAACATAACATTTTTAACATAACATTCCGGCGCTCAAAAGTGTCGCGAATGTTGGCAAAAAAAGTGTTGAAGTTGCGCGACTGTATATATTAGACTGTGGTGATATTACGTCGGTGCATAAAATCGTTGCTTTTTTGTTAGTCACCACGACACTGCGTTGTTATGAGATTGTTTATCGTTTGTCATTTGTCATTTGAAGCGTTGAGCTTTTAAATACATCTTGAATAAATTTTTGCGGACTTGAAGGAAGTCTGTGCTAAAGAATATGGAGTGTCAAGTGGAAAAAACAAACACATCCGACATAATGATATTCTTCTGTTTGAGTTTAATAGAGGAGCAAAGGCAGCGGAGGCGGCTCGAAATATTTCTGTCGCGTACGGGGAGAATTGCATCGCAGATAGCACTGCCACAAAATGGTTCTGTCGTTTCAAAACACAACACTCCGTACAAAAGTTAGTGCCCATCCACAGAAGATAATGTTGTGCGTGTGGTAGGATAAAAAAAGGGCCCTGTGCTAGGAATTGCATCCGAGGAATGTAACTATAACTGCTCACATTAAATTTTCCAACAAATCAGACGCCTTGCGGCCGCAATTTAAGAAAAACGACAAATTTATAAACAAACATTGCTGATTTACTTCCATAAAACCACAATAAATTTAAATTTGATCTTCACGAATACCATAACAGACAAAATTACAGTTTCTTTCTAAATATTCCGAAATGCCACACAACTGCCGGATTAAAACACAGCAGAAGTTTTGGACCCAAAATATATAATGAATTAATTAGAGCTTACCCTGAGCTAAGTACACTTAACTCACATAGATTTAAGAAACATATCAGATTAATTATTTAATTGTTTAAGCTAATTGAGTTAAAAATTGATACTCTTAATATTTATGTACTTTTGTATTTTCTATTTGTATATAGACCCTATTATTACATGCTGTATTATTTTACCACTTATTAATGTTATTGTGCTCAATGAACTCTCTTAATTTTGTGACATATTTTCTATAACTGATCTGAACTGCGCCCGAGCACGAGCTTCTGCTCTTTCGGGCTGCAATGCCTAATGTAGCTCAAGTGTATAGTATTAAATAAATTATTATTTATTATTATTATTATTATTATTATTATTATTATTATTATTATTAGGTAAGACTGCATCAAGTGCTACGATAATGCACTCTCACACTCCGCAAATGTGACGAAAGCAGATATCTAGGAGATTGGTTGGGAGGTGATTTCACATCCCCTAATTTCTCCTGATCTTGCGCTCTGAGATTTACAATATTTCTGTTCTATATCCATCAATATTCAAGGGAATTCCTTTGATAACGAAGATGCTTTAGAAACTTTGTTTTCTGATTTGTTTAATGCCAACCGGTAGATTTTTTCCGATGCGGAATCTAAATACTACCCCAGCGTTAGCACAGAGTCGTAGATAATGCATGAGATTTTATTACTGACTAATTTGTCATTTGTTTATCTGCGATAACTTTTGTCAGAGCGAAGAAATGCTACGAACATTTGCATCAACCCAATATCTATACTAATAATAAATCTGCAGCCAAAATTTTTCTGGTAATTTTCGATTTTCCAAAAATAATTTGTATTAACATGTATAATTAACCATAATGAAACCGAAAATCGCTTTTTTGACATTTTTGTTTGTATATCTGTCTGTTTGTCTGTCTGGATGTTTGTTACCTTTTCACGCGATAATGGCTGAACCGATTTATATGAAAATTGGAATATAAATTAAGTTCGTTGTAACTTAGATTTTAGGCTATATGGCATTCAAAAACTTCATTTAAAAGGGGGGTTATAAGGGGGCCTGAATTAAATAAATCGAAATATCTCGCTTATTATTGATTTTCATGAAAAATATTACATAACAAAAGTTTCTTTAAACATAATTTCCGATAAGTTTTATTCTATACAAAATTTTAATAGGACTGATATTTAATGAGATAAATGAGTTTTAAAATTGCAATAACAACGCCATCTGGGCGCAGTACTGAAATATAAACAAATGACTTCGAATAAAAAAGGGGCCTTGGACAACAACAATCGAAATCTATTAAACATAGCCTAAGAGAATGTTTCTGTGTTTGTATTAAATAATATCGGAAGCTAATTAATTGTTTAATTATTATTTCACCATTGGAAGGTGTGGTTTCTCTAGATGGACGTAATAATTCTACAATGTTATTATAATTATAGTAACTTCTGAAACATATAGCAAGTAATATAAAGCATACACATTAAAACTAAATGATATGTCAATCTTTAAACTATGGTTGCATGTAATAACAATTAAGAAACATGTTAAAGGAATTGTCATTGCACCAAATGAATGTCTCTGGACCAAAATGATCGCATTTTAATTATTTGGATGCAATTTAAATTAAATAACATATTAAACGATTTATCCTTCTATCAAACACGAATGTTCCCTGGATCGAACGTCCTATTTTAATTATGTAATTACTTTATATTTATTTCTAACGGGTGCAGCGGAGCGCACGGGTACGGCTAGTAACAGAATAAATGTATTCCATTCATTCTGTTGTTGGAAATACAAATAAACTGACCTACAGTATTGTAAGTATATTTATAAGCAATATAAAGCATTTATATTTGCAGCAATGCTTAGCTACAGAATTTAGATGTACTTCTGTTGTTTTATATACGTCAGAAAATACGTAAATAATTTATTTTAGTTACATTACAAAGAAGGGAATATCCGCTAAGAAGACATTTTGCAATTCATTTTGTATTCCGATAAATCTAATATAGTATAGTGAAAATATTTTGAGTTCAATCATAAGATTTATCTATTGGAAATGTTTATTTGCTACAATATGTATAAAATATTAACGTTTTCGCCTTTTCGGCATCATCAGATATGTTAAAACACGTAATCTAGAACTTAAACAAATTGACGAATATACATTGTAATATACATGACTAGACTTCTTTGAATTGCCACACGCAGCGTGCAATCAGGTTGCCGACGTACGGTAGTATAGAGGAGGTGAGCGACCTCCCGGTCTCGTAGTATAAGCAGTTCATGTTAAGAGTAAAGTTGTGACCTGTCCTAATAGATAGAGCAGCCTATGTAAGAACTTGTTTTTGCACTACTGTGGTCGGAATAGTCAAAGCTTAACATTTGTTCAGTGCAGACAAGAATTCAATCAAACATACTAATATGAGAGTGTTGCTGTTCCAAACAATTGCCCCTGGAATACCCTTACCCCCGCAGCCAGTCTTGACCCGTTGAAAAACGTGATTGGATGCTGTTAATTATTATTCAGAATATTACGGCAAAATAATGGAGGTAATTGATGTATTAGATAGCACAGACAGTTCCGCTGTTGCAGCTGTAAAATCATTGCCTTCTGAACAGCTATTGGAAGATATTCTGTTCATTGATTCTAATTTTAAAATCGTGTACAAAAGCATCACCCTGTTAGAATCGTCTAAACTACAACTCTCAAAAGCCCTTAATATAGTGGATAAAGTATCACAAATCGTTATCCAAAATATCACTAATTTCAGAAAAAGTGAAATGTAAGTTGAGAAACATTATTGCTAAAAATTCTGCCTATTCACAACTTCCTATACCTTATTTTATTTAAAGGAGTGCAGTTCGGTGGCTCCTTTGAACACCGAACTGCACTCCTTGAAATAAAATAAGGTATACTATAAATGATGTACTATCACGTCAAGACAAGACGTGTGAAGTTGGTGTGCTAAAAAGTAGTGACTTCCCGTTCTTCAAATATGCACCTATTACATCGTGTGATGTTGAACGTACATTTTCCCAAAATAAAAACTGTTTAAGTGACCATCGGAGGATGTTACTTTGCAGTCGCTCAAAATGTACGTAACTCTTCACTGCAATGCACATATTCAAGGATGATGTGAGTATCTTACATTAAATTTTAGAGTTAATATATCTCACTACAAAATAATTATGTATTTACATGTTTAGATATTTCCTACTTCAATGAGCATTCATTATATTTCTTGAATGCAGGATACAGGTTTTATTGTAACCGCAGTATACTGCTCAGTGTTTACATTAGAGACATACTCCATCCGTTACACGTCCCCTTCTCATACAGTCTATACCGCGAGCGTAGTAAACCTTACGATTCTCGTGGCAATTCCACGAAGTCTATACATGACAGATAAATTTCATGAATTTTATGTATTATGTAGTTAAGTAAAATTTTGTAAAAATGAATTCAAACATGTAAATTAGGAAGGACAATTGTGATTGTATATACATATAACTTATGTTACAAACATATGTGAATGGTAGGCTGAGGGGTATACACACCAAACCACCCATACGTAATTCTTCTGAAACCACTACGCTAGTACACAGCAAACCACCTAAGATCACTCTATTTTCAGAATACATTAAACCAAGTAGAACACCCACACGTAAGCTGAGACGCACATATACTACATCACCTATTTTAAATCTACAAGCATATATTTCTGCTAACACAACGATGTTATTGCTACTATTGGGATGCAGTCACCTATATACGTAATCAATAAATCCAAGATTGAGAACAGCCAAATGTATTGCATAACAACCACCTATGACAATACGACACATAAGATTTTATTATTTTATGCTCGACCATGCCGAAATGTAGTAATTATACACCTGGCAGCAGACCTTTAATGCATGTCATTAAAGTACACCTACTCATTAAAGGTCAGGTCTTTCAGCCAATGACGACTCAGGTTACAACTGTTCAGCCAATGACAGGTCAGCTTTCTACCGTTATAAAACCGTAAGTATCGATTATTCTCGGATATGCAATCGAAAGAGAATTAGCGAAAAGTCACGGAGTCTGAAAATCCAATACTGTCGCAGAAGGTTATGTTCTGTTACTATAATAATTAGCGTTAATTGTAAATAATATTCAAATAAATTCAATTTGTCATCTCGTTTTTCAATGTCTAATTTAATTTCAATGTTATCTCTGTAGGTTCTTATGGCCTAGCAAGGCCACTGTGGACATCTGTTCCTCGGAAAAAATCAATACTTTCGCGTCTGCGCACATCTCACAACATACGGGACATTGCTCCAGGTTAGATACAATAAAATTAATAATATCAAGTTAGAAATATGGTGGAGCATAAAAAGTCGTATGAAACTCGCCTATAATGGTAATTAAGAAGGTCGTATGAAAATTATGAAACTCGCTTGCGCTCGTTTCATAAATATCCATACTTACTTCTTAATTACCTTCATTATAGGCTCGTTGCATAATGTACTGTTATCATTACTATTAATCATTAATAATTTCTTATTGTTTTATAATACTTTGCCTTTTTAACAATTTATTGCTATTATATTACCATTTCACTTATAATTATCAAATTCAAATTAAACCTTTCATATCACTGATATTCGTATTTGGCAATAATTTAATGTGTGTCATTTAACCATTCACATATGTTTGTAACATGAGTTATATGTATATACAATCACAATTGTCCTTCCTAATTTACATGTTTGAATTCATTTTTACAAAATTTTACTCAACTACATAATGCATAAAACTCATGAAATTTATCTGTCATGTATATTACAATGTATATTCGTCAATTTGTTCAAGTTCTAGATTACGCGTTTTAACATATCTGATGATGCCGAAAAGGCGAAAACGTTAATATTTTATACATATTGTAGCAAATAAACATTTGCAAATAGGTAAATCTTATGATTGAACTCAAAATATTTTCACTACGCTAAGAAGACGCATTTTATAAACTCCGAACGCCGTGTATTGATACAGCATGCTTAAATAACCAACTAAAATAATGATACCGTATTTTAGAACTTGCGAATTTTATTCCCTGTTCATGATACCGGTATCAGTATCAGACATGAGTTGCCATGTGGATTTTGAATGCTGTTAGTGTTTCTTTCCGGGTAGTTAATGGGGCTGGAACATTTCTACGCAGGATAAACGGGAATTGAATGAGTGCATTTTAATTGTAGTAGATATTGTATTACAACTGCTTGGTTATGTGAAGGATGTGAAAGACAGACCTTTAGACAATAGAATACATGATCACATCTTAACACTACGCAATTAAAATTCATTTCACATGCTGTAATATGACAAAAGTATGCTTATTTTTGTGTAATACTGTACTTCGTACAACTTATAAGCAAATTCCAACGAGTTAGATCTAGCTCGTTGGCAAATTCTGACAAAAATATACAGACGCTATAGCTGCCTGCATTCTGATTGGCTGAATTACGCCCAAGACGCCACTGCCCTCTGGCTGCACCGGTTGGGAAACGAACTCCGTTTATTCCAGCGGCAGAGCGAGAGGAGGGTGGTCGTGTTCTGTGTTTGAAGCGGTGAGTGCTGTCTTTTGTGTAAATCCCGTATTTTAAAATTGTTTGCAGACTCATCGGGGATAATATATTGCACTGAATTAAGAAATTGATTAATAAATTATGTTACAGTTATAATCTATAACTTCACAGACTTAATAAACCCAAGGGTGTAGTTCGTATTTAAGATTTGGAATTAAATTGCGATACGAATTACAGTTCAACTTCCCATGCGCTGTACATTAAATGATCTAATAGACGGAATTTTATGTTCATAGGTTTTTAAGAATATTCGAAAATTAAAAATTTAATAGGCCTACGAGTTTTTGACGAAATTTGATATATGTAGATGCATTACTCGAATATGTCTATATAATGTAATGTTAATTTCTCCCATGTTCGATTTTATCTTCGAACGCTGAATATACTATTAATTTTCATAAAGCGCTGTTGAAAAAGTGCGACATTAGCGAATACATTATTTTAAAGTAAGTTTCCATATTAAAATGACTATCTTCTGTGCATATTTTAACAGTTTGGTTCCATATACATACTATTATGCTTTATAGAGATCGTTTTTTTTTTTCGATGTGCATTTCGTTGGTATGGTAACTGTGATTCTTGTATAAATAATTGTGGTCCAGAATACAGACGGCAATAATTTTTACAATAGTTTTGCCTTTACGAGTTCGTATTGGCCTCGTTCAGTGCTATTACGAATGCAATAGACAATATCTGAATGCATTGCGAATATTTCGAACGTTACATGGATTGACAAATGGACTCTGTTCTGTAAAATCATTTCGTAAACTGGTGAACAAATTTGAGGTAACTGTATAGTTCCCGATAAAAAGCGATCGGGTAGCGGGGATCATACTTGATTTTTTTTTTTTTTTTTTTTAGTTCTTGTTAGAATAAAACTCCCATTTCTTTTAGAAGCAAATTGGTGATTTTTTTTTTCAGAATCTAAAATTTGGTAGTCATATTTCATATTTCTTTGGTTTAATTGATTAAATTTGTGATCGCTGCCAAGCATATTTTGTTGTAGGGAAAATAGCATGCCATTTCACTTCTTGTTACCGTGATAAGTTTATTTCCCGCAACCAGCAACAAATGAAACACTGAAGTTGTTAACGATTTACAATGGACAATTTTATTTAGGGCGCATATAAGATTCTACAACTCTGACATATCATTCGTCTCATTTTCCACATCTTAGCAATAAATTCCTCACAACAGCCTATATTACAGAAAATATACGAAATAACATTCATTATTACACAAATTAATCCAGCAGTATTTGATAGATCAGTATTGTCTGGAAGAAGAGCAAAAATTACAATTCATAAGAAAAGACCAAAAGTATTACTTATTGATAAAATAAGAGGCCTACAAGACAAGATTTTGTAATCTCTTGATCACCTCAGCAAGATCTCTTAGTGGGGAAAAGTGATACTGCCTTCTACATTTCAGGGTAGTTCACGAAACATGCAGCAACTATACCAAGATGATAAGTCGTGTTCAAAGCATGACAAACCTTACATTTTCTTAACTTTCACATACAATCCGCAATGACCCGAAATAACTACTGCATTATTCCCATATGAAAATTCCTCTGATCATCCTGACATTGTTACTAGCGATTTCGCATTGAAACTCAAGAACTGAAGACGGATAGGTTCAAGGAAAAGTATTTGGTAAAAAAAAAAAAAAAAAAAAAAACATTCAGAGTCTGTTTCATTATTATGGAAGCAAATAACTATCAAAATGTCTGGTATTCTTCATTGAAAACAAATCTGAACAATTTTATTTGAACTTTTGGTAATTTGATACAAGACGGGCACTTGGTTGAATATAGTATTACCGACTTTTTATTTCAGAGTTAAATGTTAGTGACTTTTACATATTAGTTCTAGGTTTTATACTAGGTGTCGTCGTGATTTTCTTTTAATTTGATTTGTTATAGTTGTCATTTGTTCTAGAATTTTTGTTAATTTTGAATGGGTAATGACGTTATCAGTTCTTGGTTTTTGACGTGAGTGGTGTTATGTTGTGTCTGATGGCTAAAGCTATTGAAAGTTTGTCATTTTATGATTTTTATGATTTTCTTTCGATTTGATTGGTTATAGTTGTCTTTTATTCTAGAATTTTCGTTAATTTTGAATGGATAATGACGTTGTCCTGTTCTTGGTTGTTTGACGTGAGTGGTGTTACATTGTAGATTTGTCTGCGTTTGTCGAATGCGCATCATTATATTTACGAAAAGGCACTTTTCAGTGCCAATAATTTATTTTGTGTGCTCAAGGTTGGAATTTTGAAGTAAGAGGGAAAGGAAGGAATCCGTGTTCTGAAATTTATTAAATTTTTGTCGATTTTGCTTTACTTCTTTCACTGGTGAATGATTGTGTTGAATGTTCAGAAAACTGTTTTTCTGTGGTTTAAAGGAATTATTTACTGAATTTTCTGTAGATGTTAAGGTGTAATCAGTGTTCGAAGAGAATTTCATTTAGTGTAAAGACGTGGTTTGTTTATGCAAAGTTGACTTTACGATAAAGTGTTGGTTAGTTTTTTGTTGCTTGCATGGTTTAAGTTTAGATTGCCTTAAAGCCTGTGTCATTTATACTGGAAGTGAAGTGGTTGTCGATGAAGAAGTCAATGAGAATTGAATTTCATTTGATAAGGTGACAAATTATTATGTTTTGTGTTTTAGTGATTTTGGGGGTAAAGTGCAGACGAAAACTGCCAGAAAAGTACTACCAACTATGAAGTTCGAATGCTACGAAACTCCAAAAAAATCAAAGGCGAAAAATTAAATATATTTTCATTTTTGTTTGGAGGGCTTGTTCTTCTTAAAAATATGAATATATATTTCATTTTTCATCTTTGATTTTGCGATGTTTGGTGACATTTGGACTTCATAGTTGGCAGAACGTTTTTGTAGTTTTCGTCAGCCATGTTGGATTTTGCCAGTCTTTTAGCAAATTACCGAACTTTTTATGGACTTAGTTTGCAGCAATTGCTGCACAAGCAGTTTTAGTATGCATATAATTATAAGTAGGCCTAATTTTATTGTTACGACCAACACAATTTAGCAATCTGAAATAACTATGATAGGTTAGGTACGATACATTAAAAGAATAATTCTAAACATGATTTTTGTTGGAATGCGAGGGAGGTTTCTTAGTCTTAATCTGTTATTGTCTTCTGCTGTCTAGGAATATCTGTGAAAGAGGAGTTCGACAGGGGACACAAGAATATCGCCATCTTTTCAAGACGAATTCGAGATTTTTCTTCACTGATACCAGGTGAGCATATTTTTTTGATACAAATATTTTACAGTAATGTTAGTATTTGCTATTTGGTTGTAAAGTTTTCAGAACTAAAAGCTAAGTTGGGTACCCATGTTACATTTACGTTTCGATATACTTGTCAAAAATGTTAATAGAAGTCCTTCAGTTTCGAATGTTGAATTAATCTCGATAATGAATGTTAAAATTTAAGTATAAAACCAACGCGCACTGGGGTAACGTACAACTTAAAACAGCTGATTCTTTACATAGTTACGTTTTATTTGTAATTTCGTACTTACTTACAAATGGCTTTTAAGGAACCCGAAGGTTCATTGCCGCCCTCACATAAGCCCGCCATCGGTCCCTATCCTGTGCAAGATTAATCCAGTCTCTATCATCATATCCCACCTCCCTCAAATCCATTTTAATATTATCCTCCCATCTTATTGTAGGGATTCGTAACAAGCTGTTTTTTTTTACGGTGATGGGTTGTTAGCCCTTCGCCCAACCACCAAGCTGGAGGACCACCCCTTATCGGGTGTCCACGACTGCTTATTCATTATATTCGCAGCTATCCTCCATATCTGGAGGCCGTCTCCTCTATCCGCAACCTGAGGACGCGCCATGCCGTGGTGATAGGGACCCACAATACATGGATT
>JAJSOF020000001.1:203465872-203479083 GCA_025594305.2 Periplaneta americana
TTCACTGACAGAACACGTTTCACTGACACACAACACACTTCACTCACACAACATAATTCTTCCACTGATACAACACACTTCACTGACACAACATAATTCTTCACTGATACAACACTTCAATAACAACATATCATTTACACCCTTTAAATACTGTGTATAATTACCGTCTATTAGTAAGGTCCTTAAGCCTATTTTTAAATACATTTTTGATTGTTGGTAAAGCCTTTAGTAAGTCTGCAGTAAAAACAGTTCAGTCCCCGATAGATACGATTGAGAAAAGAAAACTTTCCATGTCCCGTCTCTGCCTTCTTTCCCTCAATTTATATGAGTGGTCGTTCCTTGAAGAGTAATTTGGCGGCTGCAACCTATTTTTATTTCTCTCAGGCAGGCTCACCTCTGTATGTTTGGAACAATGCGCATAATCGAATTCGCGTTCTCCTGTCCGTGAGTGTGTCCCATTTTAATGTGAATTTTTCCGACAACACTTAAGAGCCCGTTTTTAATCTTTTCCAGTGTCTTAATATATTCTAATCTGTAAGGATCCCAACATGCAGCACCATATTCCATTACTGGACGTACTAGTGATTTATATGCAATCTCTTTGGATTTATCAGAGCCTTTTCTTAGCACCCTCATCACAAAGTGTAACGCTCTCCATGCTTTTCCCTTCTGTCTGCTTGAAGCCTATATATATAACTGGAAAAATAAACTAATAAATTTTCATAAGGTCGAAGATGAGTGACAGGTTACGTTTGTTTTGTTCAGGTTTTGGTTTTGTACTGGTACCACTGCATATACGTATACTTTTAGGTAAGATAGGTACACAAATAAATTTACCGTGGACCGAAGAAAAAGCATTCTCTCTGGCATGGTGCATCATAATGATAATACCATTGGGTTATGTGATTACCGGTAGCCTTATGTGTGAAAATGTAGGAGAAAAATCATCGTATGGTAAGTATTTTGGGTAGGTTTCTAGCGTTCGCAGTGATCACTTCTTATTTTAAAGTGGTGTGCTAAAACTTGGGGTTATTAGCAATGATTTAAGTATGTTTTTTCTCCTATGTTGTGTAGGCAGGATTGAAGATTCACCATGTGAGCTATCTGCTAACGTAACCTGAAAGAAAGCTTTAATAATAATAATAATAATAATAATAATAATAATAATAATATGTAATAATAATAATAATAATAGAAACCTAACTTGAGCAAGCCTAAAAATAACCTAAAGAGACGAAAGCCTAGAGCGAGTGGTGAGTGGGTAAGTTAGATCGTGTCACAGCTCATGCATTGGAAACCCTAATTTTCATATGCATAAGCGAATGCTATTATTAGAACTGTTAATTAATTATGGTTTTATTTAACGACGCTCGCAAACGCAGAGGTTATATTAGTGTCGCCGGTTTGCCGGAATTTTGTCACGCAGGAGTTGTTTTACATGCCAGTAAATCAACTGACATGAGGCTGTCGCATTTAAACACACTTAAATGCTATCGACCTGAGCCGGATCGAACCTGCAACCTCGAGCACAGAAGGCCAGCGCTATACCGAATACGTACGGAGGCCGACTATTTGAACTTTTATTTATATGTAAACTGTGATGTAGAGTACATCTTAATGGCCAGGTGGCTCAGTAAGTTAAGGCGCTTGCCTGCCGGTCTGAAGTTGCGCTCAGGCGCGGGTTCGATTCCCCAGGCTGATTACCTGTTGGAGGTTTTCCGAGTTTTCCCCAACCATAAGGTGAATGTCAGGTAAGCAATGGCGAATCCTTGGCCTCATGTCGCCAAATACCATCTCGCTATCACCAATCTCATCGACGCTAAGTAACCTAGTAGTTGATACAGCGTCGTTAAATAACCAACTAAAAATACATCTTAATGATAAACTACCTGTAGAAAATATTAAGACAGCAACATTATTTTGTAGTCATCAATGCATATTGTGCAGCATTCCCCTTTATTTTATTATGCTGAAGTGTTACAACAACAACAACAACAACAACAACAACAACAATAATAATAATAATAATAATAATAATAATAATAATAATAATAATAATAAATTAATAAAATATTATTATTATAATAAATATAATAAAATATTATTATTATTATTATTATTATTATTATTATTATTATTATTATTATTATTATTATTATTATTATTATTAACTATGGTATAATCCAATTTTATGTTGCTAAGGCGAACTGTCATGGCGGATGTGCGCAAGGCTACTACGTAAATTTAATAAGCATGTATGCATGGGAGCCAACACTACACTCCTTTGCGATGAGAGAAAAGCTGCGATCATGTATTTGAAAGCTAATAAGTTGTAACTGTATGAAATCGTGGACGTAGTCTACAGACAGAACACCAGAGTCGTATTGACACTAAGCTTCCAGCTCAAGATATCCGTACAGCTAGAAAGTGCATACCAAACAAATTATTACCCAGGTTCGAACCTCGTATAAATGCAATTGCATCAAACATGTATCAGTACGACAGATATGCAAGTAGTCGCAAAACCAGAGTAGTTAATCCCAATGACAGGACAGGTGAGAGGTAAGAGTCCCCCTACTCAGAGGATTGAGAATGGACTGAGAGAACAAAGCGTAGACTGAGAGAACATAATGTGGACTGAGAGGTCCTAGAGTGGACTGGAGAGCACATAGAGTGGATTGAAGCACATAGAGTGGACTGAGAGCACGCAGAGTGGACTGAGAGGACAGAGAGTGGACTGAGAGATCAAGGGACTTGACTCAGAGAAAGAGAGTGGACTTAGAGGACAGAAGAGTGGACTGAGGTCAGAGAGTGAACTCAAAGATCAGACAGTGGACTCAGAGCACATAGAGTGGACTGAGAGGTCAGAGATTGGACTCAGAGGACTGAGAGTGGACTGAGAGCAGAGAGTGGACTGGGGATAACATAGAGTGGACTAAGAGGTCGGAGAACTGGACTGAGAGTTCAGAGAGTGGACTGAGAGATCAGGGAGTGGACTCAGTGGACAGAGAGTGGACTCAGAGGTCAGAGAGTGGACTGAAAGTTCAGAGAGTGACTGAGAGAACATAGAGTGGACTAAGACCACATAGAGTGGACTGATAGCTCATAGAGTGGACTGAGAGCACATAGGTGGACTGAGAGGACAGAGAGTGGACTGAAGCACATAGAGTGGACCGAGATCACATAGAGTGGACTGAGAGCACATAGATTGGACTGAGAAACACATAGATTGGACTGAGAGCACATAGAAGTGGATTGAGAGATATAGAGTGGACTAAGAGGAAAATGGAGTGGACTAAGAGGAAATAGATTGGACTGAGAGGACATAGAGTCGACTGAAAGCACATAGAGTGGACTGAGAGCACATAGAGTGGACTGAGAGACATAGAGTGGACCGAGAGGACATAGATGGGACTGAGAGCACATAGAGTGAGCTGAGAAAGACATTGAGTGACTGAGAGGTCATAGAGTGACTGAGAGCACATAGAGTGGACTGAGAGCACATAGAGTGGACTGAGAGCACACAGAGTGGACTGAGAGGACAGAGAGTGGACTGAGAGATCAGGGACTGGAATCAGAGAAAAGAGAGTAGACTTAGAGGACAGAAAAGTGGACTGAGAGTTCAGAGTGGACTCAAAGATCAGACAGTGGACTAAGAGCACATAGATTGGAGTCAGAGGACTGAGAGTGGACTGAGAGCAGAGAGTGGACTGGGGTAACAGAGAGCGGACTAAGAGGTCAGAGACTGAACTGATAGTTCAGAGAGTGGACTGAGAGATCAGGAGTGGACTCAGTGGACAGAGAGTGGACTGAAAGGTCAGAGAGTGGACAGATAGTGGACTCAGAGTACATGGAGTGGACTGAGAGGAGAGAGTGGACTGAGAGAACATAGAGTGGACTAAGACCACATAGAGTGGATTGTTAGCTCATAAGTGGACTGAAAGCACATATATTGGACTGAGAGGACAGAAGTGGACTGAGAGCACATAGAGTGGACTAAGAGCACATAGAGTGGACTGAAAGCACATAGAGTGGACCGAGAGCACATAGATTGGACTGAGAGCACATAGAGTGGATTGAGAGGATATAGAGTGGACTAAGAGGAAATGGAGAGTGACTAAGAGAAATAGATTGGACTGAGAGGACATAGAGTGGACTGAAAGCACATAGAGTGGACTGAGAGCACATAGAGTGGACTGACAGGACATAGAGTGAACTGAGAGGACAGAGAGTGGACTGAGAAAACAGAGTGGACTGAGAGGACATTGAGTGGACTGAGAGTCATAGTGGACTGAAAAGCACATAGAGTGGACTGAAGCACACAGAGTGGACTGAGAGGACAGAAAGTGGACTGAGAGATCAGGGACTGGAATCAGAGGAAAGAGAGTGGACTTAGAGGACAGACAGTGGACTGAACGTTCAGAGAGTGGACTCAAAGATCAGACAGTGGACTAAGAGCACATAGATTGGAGTCAGAGGACTGAGAGTGGGGCTGAGAGCAGAGATTGGACTGGGATAACAGAGAGCAGACTAAGAGGTCAGAGACTGTACTGATAGTTCAGAGTGGACCCGAGAGATCAGGAGTGGACTCAGTGGACAGAGAGTGGACTGAAAGGTCAGACAGTGGACTCAGAGGACAGATAGTGGACTCAGAGTACATGGAGTGGACTGAGAGGAGAGAGTGGACTGAAGAACATAGAGTGGACTAAGACCACATAGAGTGGATTGTTAGCTCATAGAGTAGACTGAGAGCACATAGGTGGACTGAGAGGACAGAAGTGGACTGAAGCACATGGAGTGGACTAAGAGCACATAGAGTGGACTGAAAGCACATAGAGTGGACCAAGAGCACATAAAGTGGACTGAGAGCACACATATTGGACTGAGAGCACGTAGAGTGGATTGAAGGATATAGAGTGAACTAAGAGAAATAGAGTAGACTAAGAGAAATAGGTGGACTGAAGGACATAGAGTGGATTGAGAGGATATAAAGTGAACTAAGAAAAAATAGAGTGGACTAAGAGGAAATAGATTGGACTGAGAGGACATAGAGTAGACTGAAGCACATAGAGTGAACTGAGAAGCACATAGAGTGAATTGAGAGAGATATAGAAGTGAGACTAAGAGGAAAATAGAGTAGACTAGAGAAATAAAGTGACTGAGAAACACATAGGTGGACTGAGAAACACATAGAGTGAATTGAAGAGATATAGAAGTGGACTAAGAAGAAATGGAGAGTGAACTAAGAGAAATAAATTGGACTGAGAGGACATAGAGTGGACTGAGAGCACATAGAGTGGACTGAAGCACATAGAAGTGGACTGACAGGACATAGAGTGAACCGAGAGAGACAGAGAGTGGACTGAGAAAACAGAGTGGACTGAGAGGACATTGAGTGGACTGAGAGGTCATAGAGTGGACTGAAAGCACATAGAGTGGACTGAGAGCACATAGAGTGGACTGAAGCACACAGAGTGGACTGAGAGGACAGAGAGTGGACTGAAGATCAGGACTGGAATCAGAGGAAGAGAGTGAACTTATAGCACAGACAGTGGACTGAACGTTCAGAGAGTGGACTCAAAGATCAGACAGTGGACTAAGAGCACATAGATTGGAGTCAGAGGACTGAGATTGGGCTGAGAGCAGAGAGTGGACTGGGATAACAGAGAGCGGACTAAGAGGTCAGAGACTGGACTGATAGTTCAGAGAGTGGACCGAGATCAGGGAGTGGAGTCAGTGGACAGAGAGTGGACTGAAAAGGTCAGAGAGTGGACTCAGAGGACAGATAGTGGACTCAGAGTACATGGAGTGGACTGAAGGAGAAGTGGACTGAGAGAACATAGAGTGGACTAAAAGACCACATAGAGTGGATTGTTAGCTCATAGAGTGGACTGAGAGCACATAGATTGGACTGAGAGGACAGAGAGTGACTGAGAGTACATGGAGTGGACAAAGAGCACATAGAGTGGACTGAAAGCACATAGAGTGGACCGAGAGCACATAGAGTGGACTGAGAGCACATAGATTGGACTGAGAGCACATAGAGTGGATTGAGAGGATATAGAGTGACTAAGAGGAAATGGAAGTGGACTAAGAGGAAATAGATTGGACTGAGAGACATAGAAGTGGATTGAGAGGATATAGAGTGACTAAGAGGAAATGGAGTGGACTAAGAGAAATAGGTTGGACTGAGAGGACATAGAGTGGACTGAGAGCACATAGAGTGGACTGAGAGCACATAGAGTGGATTGAGAGGATATAAGTGGACTAAGAGGAAATGGAGGTGGACTAAGAGGAAATAGAGTGGACTGAGAGCACATAGATTGGACTGAGAGCACATAGAGTGGATTGAGAGGATATAGAGTGGACTAAGAGGAAATGGAGTGGACTAAGAGGAAATAGATTGACTGAGAGGACATAGAGTGGACTGAGAAACACATAGAGTGACTGAGAGCACATAGAGTGGACTGACAGGACATAGAGTGACCGAGAGACAGAAAGTGACTGAGAAAACAGAAGTGGACTGAGAGGACATTGAGTGGACTGAGAGGTCACTAGAGTGGACTGAAAAGCACATAGAGTGGACTGAGAGCACATAGAGTGGACTGAGAGCACACAGAAGTGGACTGAGAGGACAGAGAGTGGACTGAGAGATCAGGGACTGGAATCAGAGGAAAGAGAGTGAACTTATAGCACAGACAGTGGACTGAACGTTCAGAGAGTGGACTCAAAGATCAGACAGTGGACTAAGAGCACATAGATTGGAGTCAGAGGACTGAGAGTGGGCTGAGAGCAGAGAGTGGACTGGGATAACAGAGAGCGGACTAAGAGGTCAGAGACTGTACTGATAGTTCAGAGAGTGGACTGAGAGTGGACAGAAAGGTCAGGAGTTGACTCAGAGGGCAGATAGTGGATTGAGAGTTCATGGAGTGGACTGAGAGAACATAGAGTGGACTGAGAGGACATAGAGTGGACTAAGGGCACATAGAGTGGACTGAAAGCACATATTGTGGACTAAGAGGACATAGAGTGGACTGAGAAGACATAGTGTGGACTGAGGACATAGAGTGGACTGAGAGCACATAGAGTGGACTGAGAGACATAGAGTGGACTGAGAGTACATAGAGTGGACTGAGAGAGGACATAGAGTGGAATAAGAGGACATAGAGTGGACTGAGAGCACATAGAGTGGACTGAGAGGACATAGAGTGGAATAAGAGGACATAGAGTGCAGTAAGAGGACATAGAGTGGACTCTAGGACATAAGTGGACTGAGAGAACAGAGAGTGGACTGAGAGCACATATAGTGGACTGAGAGTACAGAGAGGACTGAGAATTGAGAGTGGACTCAGAGTTCAGAGAGAGAACTGAGAGTTCAAAGTGGACTGCGAGACTAAGATTTGAGAGATTGGACCGAGGGGAAACAGATAGGACTGAGATGAGAGAGAGGACAGAGTGGACCGAGAGAACATAGAGTTGGCGGAGAGTTCAGAGAGTGGAATATGAGTACATAGAGTGTTCCTACATTTTTACGAGACACTGCTTTTAAAATAGCCTATATCACTTATCAGACTAATAGTTCTGTATGTAGCTCAGTTGATAGAGCATCTGACAACGGACTGGAAAGTCCGGGATTCGATCCCAGCTGGTGACAGAATTATTTCTCGTTGCCAAACTTTCAGAACGGCCCCGAGGTTCACTCAGCCTCCTATAAAATTGAGGACCGTGTCTTTCCCTGGGGTAAAAGTTTGTCAGAGCGTGGTGCCGACCACACCACCTCATTCTAGTGCCGAGGTCATGGAAAGCATGTGGCTCTACCTCCATGCCCCCAAGTGCCTTCATGGCATGTTACAGGGGATACCTTTGCCTTTTACTGTACATAACTCTCCCCTCGCTTAGAAAGGAATAGTTTTGTATTGTGGCCTGCGGCAGATACTGCAACATATTTGTGTGCACTTGTAAAGTACCTCGTGTAGGGCCACGTTTAGTAGCGAGCTGGATTCCGTAGTCCTGATTATGACGTAATCGCGATAAGCGAGTTATATTAACAACATCTACAAACGCTGATACTAGCGTAAGAAAACATTTGTTCTATATACATACGCAGCACAAGTTATATTATAATTCCGATAAGGAGAACAAGATTTCACTGTATGGATGTAGTAGCAAGTCTTTATTTATGATAATAAGCTCATTCCCAAGTGTTGTGTACTGCACATTCCTTACGACGTTCTTGAACGTTGAGGATATGTAAATTACGAATATAGACATAGACTATCCAAGTTGAGTATTGTGTGAATTAGCAGTTAAATGCCATTTATTACATTCTTGAAAATTATTTATTATATGGATCATAAGAGGAGACAAAGAGGAAAGCAGAAAATAGGAAAGACTGTAGAATGATGGGTGTGCAATGAAAGACCTACCCTTGGACAGAACGCTATGAGTGTATGTATGTATGTATGTATATATATATATATATATATATATATATATATATAGTATTACGTTATAATATAATTATATTCGGCTTGCTCGAGGGACTATACCAGCTTATTTCGAAGAATTTCGACGGCTATTTGCTCTGCCAAAATATCTGAGAGAAGACGTGATAACAGTGTTAAAAAAATCCTGTCAAATCCTGATTAATCACATGGTGCTGCATTAATAGCAATCGTAATTTTTCATGCCCTTATCTTCGTTCATTTTTAAATTTAATTATTTATGTTTACATAATATAATAATGATCCGTGAAAGCTCAGACCGACTAGCCTGCTGCTGGCCTCATGCCGAAACAGAGGTGGACGACCATCCAACCAGAATGGAGGTGTCGTGTGGTTAGCACGGTGATTCCCCAGCTGTTATATCTGGCTTTCGCAACCGGATTTCGTTAGCTATCGTAGCTCCCCAAGTGCATCACGATGCTGGGTGAGCACCGGTCCCATACACTGGCCGAAATTTCTTGAGAAAATTTATTCCCGCATGAGGACTCGAACCAGCGCGCATTCTGTAACGCGAGTCCTAGGCAGGATGCCTTAGACCACTACGCCACTGTGCAGGGCTTCACAGTCTGATAGTGTGACGATTAACATCGGTGACTGACGGCTGTTTTCTCCGTGAACACAGAACTGCACGCATTGTATTCTTCATCTGACATAATTAGGAACATTAAATCAGACGTTTGAGATGGGCAGGGCATGTAGCACGTATGGGCGAATCCAGAAATGCATATAGTGTTAGTTGGGAGGCCGGAGGAAAAAGACCTTTAGGGAAGCCGAGACGTAGATGGAAGATAATATTAAAATGGATTTGAGGGAAGTGGGGATATGACGGTAGAGACTGGATTAATCTTGCTCAGGATAGGACCAATGGCGGGCTTATGTGAGGGCGGCAATGAACCTCCGGGTTCCTTAAAAGCCAGTAAGTAAGTAAGTAAGTAAGCCACGTCTCTGTTGACACAGTTCCTAAGTATTGTTGCAAAAATTGACCAGATCCATCTCTTGTTTGTAATGAATGATTCAGTGACAGCATTGAAATAAAACATTGGGCCATAAGAATAAAACTGAAGGATTTCCTTCGAAGCAAGAGGTTGAAGTATAAGCATATGCTTCGAATTGTAAGAATAACCTCTACCTTATCCTTCGACCTTATGCTTCTAAGACAGGAGCATGTGCTCACGAATGTTGTTGTGTCGTTTCATGTTGCAGTACTGTGTATTTGTCGGCGCTCTTTGTCAGCTGAGTGCGGGTGTTCGGTTTCATAAAGAAATGCGATAAGCAGCAATGGTAGGCATCCCAATGACAAAGCAAGTTTCCTTCTGATGCTAATAAACCACACTCATTTCAATCACAGTCCCGCACCGTGGCGTCGTGATCTAAGGCATCTTGCCTAGGACTCGCGTTACGGAATGCACGCTGGTTCGAGTCCTCGTGAGGAAGAAATTTTCTCATAAAATTTCGCCCAGTGCATGGGTCCGTACCCACCCAGCATCGTGATGCACTTGGGGAGCTACGATAGGTAGCGAAAATCCGGTTTCGCAAACCAGTTATGACGGCTGGGGGATCATCGTACTAACCACACAATACCTCCATTCTGGTTGGATGATCGTCCACCTCTACTTCGGCATGTGAACGTGAGGCCAGCAGCCGGCTGGTCGGTCTTGGCCCTTCAGGGCTGTTAAGCCATGGATTTACTTTTACTTTACATTTCAATCACAACTAAATAAGGATTCCACGTGGTTAAAACTGCATCTTCCGATTCAGACAGCGGTGGCTTTGTGCCCCTTGAAAGTACAATTATATTTTTAGCTACACATCCTGGAATATTATAAAAAGTGACAAGTTCCAGAAGTGAAAAAAAAAAAAAAGAGGTAGCATTTCAGAAAATGATAAAAATTATTGTAAGAAAATTCTGCATACTAATAAATTCCTCTTAACATGCGTCTTTGAAGTACCCATAACAGCATTATTAAATATTATAATTAAGCCTACTATAAGAAATACTGATAGTTAATTAAAGTTTCTACGTTAATCTGCGTGCATCAATAAAATACGAGTAGTAAAATTATACCAATGCAGTGACGTGAATGTATTTGAAGTCCTTCCAGTGGCAGGTTCCTCTTGCTCTTCAGTATTTTCATCTTCATTTAAATCCTATATATTGTCTGTAAAGTCATAATTATGATCATATAGGTACTTCGCTAGCTTACATTGTGCAACACAAAGCAACAAACAATATGACTGTTGGGATGTTTGAGGCAGCATTGTACAGGCGTATTGTAGAATGGGAAACCTGCTTCATAGTTGGCCAAAGGAAGGTTCTGTTATAAATAACTGTCTCTTTATTTAAAAATCCGATTTCGATATGATACCATGAGCCATGGTTCGAAGCCGTCACTCAATAGGACAAGTATTTTTAAATCCACTGAACACATCACGAACTGATGAATTTTTCCTTATTCTACAGTCAAGAACGGACCCTGGCCAACTACAACACTAGTAAAGCATTCTTTTGCTTTGCATGTAGCTCGCAACATACTCCTAATTTTATCACCATATCACCATGCTGTGTATGTTTAGCAATACGCACGAGTGCAGTCTAATACACTGATTACACTCGAAAATTTAATTTCTATAACTATTCAGGTTTATATCTTGTAATGATGGTGACAACTTGAGCCATTTGTTCGCTTTTTCCGTTATATTTAAATACATTAATAATAGTTTTACTCATAGTGGTCCAATGTATACCCATCTCTTCTGCAATACCGGAGCTCCAAGCCCTTCCTATATCAGCATCGGAAACCCGTACTACTCCCAAGAATTCACTCTAACCTATTTTTACTATTGCAGATAATAGATGAAATGGAATGTTGCAGAGAAACGGGAGTATCCTGAGAAAAATCTTTGCAACGTCTGATTTGTCTACCACAAATTCCAACACGACCTGGCCAAGGATCGAATCCGCCTCCGGGATTGTAGACAGCGCGCTAGCACTTGGGCCCTCTTATCTCCTGTGTTTCCTCCAGAAAATGTGATGTAATCCATTGATATTTTCTTCATTAAGTGTATATAAACTGTTATACTGCTCCCTAACAGTACACAACGTAATTTCTAGTATTTTTCACGACGTAATGCGACTGGTAATTCAACCAGATCAGTAAACTACAGAGATGAGTCTGCTCCTGACCAGACTTCACTTTTAGAAGGATATGCTTCGAAATCGAAGGATATGCTTCACTTTATTCATACATTTTTTCTAATTCTGAAGCAAAAGGTTGCGCTCCAAGCAAATGCTTCTTCCTGTGAAGCAAGTGCTCTTTTCCTGTTGCGTCATCAAGAGCAGAAGGTTTTTGCTCTGCATTTTATTATTAAAATCTGAAGCACATCCTTCAAAATAGTAGAGTAAAAGGATATGCTCAACTTTATTCTTACGGCCCAAGAACATTCCTGCTGTAGTTTGTATTACCGCTGCCTTAAACCTAAGAATGTAGTTTTAGAAAAATATACAGTACACACCTGCTTTTCAACATAATTGAGTGATGTTAGTGAATAATTTTGGGCACACAACTCCGGACAAAATACGTATTGTCACTAGCGTAGCTCAGACGACAGCACCTGTTTACCTGCTGTTCCGGACCTGCGATCGCACCTGGGTTCGATTTCCGCCTGGGCTCATCACTACTTGGAATTTTTCCGAAGTTTTCCCCAACTGTAAATGAATATCAGGTAATCTATGGTGAATCCTCGGCCTCATCTCACTACATACCATCTAGCTACCACCAATTTCATCGACGCTAAATAACCCGGTAGCTGATACAGCGTTGTTAAATAACATAGAGCTACAGAGCGTTCGAAGTTCAGGAAATACTATTGGGTATATGGTCGTCTCCTTAGCGGACACCCTCTTCTTTGTAATATAACTAAAATAAGTTATTTGCGTATTTTATAACGTACAGGGCGATTTCTCAGGGCATGCTATGCTTGCTGCGCAAGCCCAATATTTTCGTAGAGTGTGTATTTCTCAAAATGGGATTACGTACATTAAAATTTATTTTGATTTTTGTAATAATGTCTAGGCATAATATCATCCGTAGGTTGCACACCGCAAGATCGCTACGCTTGCTCGTTTCTCGGAGCTACAGGAAAGACGTAGAAACAGCGAGAATATGATGCGCGCGCAAGTGCCTTCCTCCTAATCCGTCCCAGTCGCACATGCTTCTGTTAAATGCTGTATGAAGTTCTGGTCCGAGAGCTACACCGACTATTTAACGTTACACAGATTGCAGCAGTGTTGCCAATTCAGCGGTTTTCCCACTAGATCTAGCGTTTTTGGGCGTTAGTTTAGCGGGTAAAATTGATGAAACTTGTATTGCTGATCTAGGGATTTAGCGGGTATTTTTAGCACTCACAGCGGCAAAATAATATAATTTTACATTGACAATATCGCAATTTAGCGGTTTCTGCAAGACTTCACAACGGATGTTTAAGAATCGAGTTGGCAACACTGATTGGCAGCAGTTTTACCAGTGAATGTGCTGTGATTTGCGAGTGTAATGTAATTTTATGAGCGGAATGCATATGTTAGCTGCTGAATGTATTATTAGTTCTTAAACGTTAATTTGAAGTGTTGCAATGAGTTCGAAATGTGTGTTATTGAAACTTTATTATCAAATCCATTTTCCGGGAGGACTATTCAAGAGAAGACCGACA
>JAJSOF020000001.1:203479183-203641683 GCA_025594305.2 Periplaneta americana
ACCTTTTTAAGCAGAACAAGGCCGATTTGTGAGTTGTACGCTCCCCGAACCGTTTTCAAAAAAAGACAACCTTTTGGACGATTTGGAGGGGAGTTTCCCGGCAAATTTAAAATAATGGTCATTTTTGAGATTCGAAATATTTCTTTCTACACAAAAAAGAGAACGATGCGGCTGAGATACCCGTCCTTTCATCTGTTGCAATCCCGCATCTTCGCTTGTAATCACTTCAAAATCCGAAATCCGTCGCAATTTTCTCTAGCCCATTCTTCTTGTTACCTGAAATATACCAGATTTCTAATTCCGGAAATAATGGCCTCATGGAGGAACGGGATGCTGCTCTGCATTACCCTAGATTTACTTCTTATACGATATCATCAAAATGGCATTCTGGAACATTTTCTGATTTTCGACGAAAAAAGGGGAACGGCTTCAACCACTATTCCGCCGACATACTAATGACCATAACTTGACCAGTTGGAAAAATGCTGATGAGTGCGTTGAATCTACATCATATGTAGCACATAGCTTCAAGGAAAAATGCAATATCCTCGGACTTATCTCTTACATATATGAATCCTACATCATTTCAGAATAAAAGAGACAACTCTTATCTCTTACATATATGATCTAGGTTTGCTCAAAGGCTCGTCGAACTCTATTACAGAATAAAAAGACAACTCTCTATCCCTGCGCGTTACTGAGAACACGTCGGCAAATTTGAAAAAAGAAATGGTCATTTTGACCTTCAAACATTTCCTTTTGTACAGAAGATAAACACAGTGGTTCAGAGGCCCCCTTTTAACTGTAGCATTCCCGATTCCCAGTAATAACCGCAAAATTCCAGCAAATTTGTCTGTGTTTCTTTTACCCCCATTATTAGTGAGGTAACTAAAATATTTGAATCTAAATTCCGGAAATAATGGCCATACTGATTGGGATGGCCCTGTAGTCCCTCTTGGATAATGGCAATTGAACAGTATGATTTTCGAGAAAAAAAATTGGAGGGTAAATCACCATTCCCGCCGACATTCTACCGCCATAACTCCGCGGTACTTATAGCTATAACAACGAAGAGCGATACAGCTCGCCGAAATCTGTCTTCAGTATAAAAGAAAACTCTGTTGAATGGGAGATTCAGCAAATTTAAAAATAATGGTCATTGAAATCTCTTTTACAAAGGAGAACGATGCAGAGATAAAAAGAAAACTCTGTGTTTTGATCATTGATTAATTCCGGCAAATCTTGGTCATTTTAATAATACTCTTTCTACACAAGGAGAACGATCGAGGAAGTCTTTTATCTTTTCCAGTGTCTTCGCTAATAATAAATCGAGGAAGTACGCAATTTTAGCCCATTTCTTCGGTACCTGAAATATTGGAATTTCTAATTCCGGAAATAATAGGCCTCACGGAGGAACGGGATGCTGCTCTGCATTACCCTTGATTTACTTCTTATATGATATCATCAAAATGGCATTCTGGAAAAATTTACTGATTTTCGACGAAAAGGGAACAGCTTCAACCACTATTCCGCCGACATACTATTCACCATAACTCCGCAGTATGCATAGTTGGAAAAATGCTGATGAGTGCGTTGAATCACATCATATATGTAGCAGATGAGTCCAGCTTCAAGAACAATAGCCAATATCACTCGGACTTATCTCTTATATGATCTAGTTTCTTTCGAGCTCGTCGAACTCTATTTTCAGTATAAAAGACAACTCTCTATCCCTGCGTTAGACAGGAGATATCGCAAATTTGAAAAAAACAGGCTGGTCAACTCTGATTTTCGTAAAAAGACAACTCTCTCTATCCCTGCGCGTTGATCGGCAAATTTTTTCTATTGACAATACAATACAAACGAAGTGGCTCAGAGGCACTCCTTGTAACTGTAGCATTCCCAAATTTCCCCCAGTAATAACCACAAAAATCCAGCAAATTTGTCGCAATTTCTTTCTAGCCCCAATTTTTGGGTACCAGTAACTAAAATATTTGAATCTCTCTAATACCGGAAATAATGGCCATACTGATTAACGAGATGCGGCCCTGTATTCCCTTTTTGGATAATGGCAATCGCGAACACTTTGATTTTCGAGAAAAAGTTGGAGGGTAAATCACCATTTCCGCCCACATTCTAGCCGCCATAAATCCGCGGTACGTATAGCTAGAACAAATCCGGTGAGTGAGTTGAATACAGCTCGCCGAACTCTGTCTTCAGTATAAAAGACAACCCTCTGTCCTCTGTCGGGAGAATCCGGGAAATTTAAAAATAATGGTCATTTGATATTCCAAATATTTTTTTGGGCAGGAGAACCCGCCTTTTTAGAATTTCTAATTCCGGAAATAATGGCTCACGGAGGAACGGGATATCTGCATTTTTGATTTACTTTTTATATGATATCATCAAAATGGCATTCTGAAAATTTACTGATTTTCGACGAAAAAAGGAACGGCTTCAACCACTATTCCGCCGACATACTATTCGCCATAACTCCGCAGTACGCATAGTTGGAAGAAAGCTGAAGAGTGCGTTGAATCCTACATCATATATGTAGCAGATGAGTCCAGCTTGAAGAGAACAATAGCCAAAATCACTCGGACTTATCTCTTACATATATGATCTAGGTTTTAACAGAGCTCGTCGAACTCTATTTTCAGAATAAAAGACAACTCTCTATCCCCGCGCGTTTAGACGGGAGATATCGGCAAATTTGAAAAAAAAAATGGTCAATTTGACCTTCAGAATTGACTTTTTTCTACACAAGATAAACGAAGTATCTCAGAGGCCCCCTTTTAACTGTAGCAATCCCGCATTTTCCGCAGTAATAACCGCAAAATTCCAGTAAATTTGTCGCAATTTCTTTCTAGCCCCAATTTTTGGGTACCGGTAACTAAAATATTTGAATCTCTAATTCCGGAAATAATGGCCATACTGATTAACGGGAAGCGGCCCTGTATTCCCTCTTGGATAATGGCAATCGCGAACACTAAGATTTTCGAGAAAAATAATGGAGGGTAAATCACCATTCCGCCGACATTCTATCCGCCATAACTCCGCGGTACTTATAGCTAGAACAAGGCCGATGAGTGAGTTGAATACAGCTCGCCGAACTCTGTCTTCAGTATAAAAGACAACACTCTGTCGCGACGCATTTGGATGGGAGATTCCGGAAAATTTAAAAATAATGGTCATTTTGATTTTCGAAATATTATTCTTTGTACACAAGGACAACGATGCGGCTGAGAGACCCGTCATTTTATCTGTTGCAGTCCCCGCATCTTCGCTTGTAATCTCTTCAAAAATCGAGGAAATCCGTTGTAATTTTCTCTAGCCCGTTTTCTTCGGTACCTGAAATATTTGAGTTTCTAATTCCGGAAATAATGGCCTCACCGAGGAACGGGATGCGGCTCTGCATTACCCTTGATATACTTCTTCCACGATATCATCAAAATGGCATTCTGGAACACTTTCTGATTTTCGACGAAAAAAGGGGAACGGCTTCAACCACTATTCGGCCGACATACTATTCACCATAACTCCGCAGTACACATAGTCCTAGAATATTTGAGGGAAAAATGCTGATGGTGCGTTGAATCCCCTACATCATATATGTAGCAGATGAGTCCAGCTTGAAGAGAACAATAGCCAATATCACTCGGACTTATCTCTTACATATATGATCTAGGTTTTAACAGAGCTCGTCGAACTCTATTTTCAGTATAAAAGACAACTCTCTATCCCTGCGCGTTAGACGGGAGATATCGGCAAATTTGAAAAAAAAGAATGGTCAATTTTGACGTTCAAAATTGACTTTTTTCTACACAATACAAACGAAGTGGCTCAGAGGCACTCCTTGTAACTGTAGCATTCCCAAATTTCCCCCAGTAATAACCGCAAAATTCCAGCAAATTTGTCGCAATTTCTTTCTAGCCCAAATTTTTGGGTACCGGTAACTAAAATATTTGAATCTCTAATACCGGAAATAATGGCCATACTGATTAACGGGATGCGGCCCTGTATTCCCTTTTGGATAATGGCAATCGCGAACACTTTGATTTTCGACAAAAAAGTTGGAGGGTAAATCACCATTCCGCCCACATTCTAGCCGCCATAAATCCGCGGTACGTATAGCTAGAACAAATCCGGTGAGTGAGTTGAATACAGCTCGCCGAACTCTGTCTTCAGTATAAAAGACAACCCTCTGTCGCCACGGATTTGGACGGGAGAATCCGGCAAATTTAAAAATAATGGTCATTTTGATATTCCAAATATTATTTTTTCTACACAAGGAGAACGAAGCGGCTCAGAGACCCGCCTTTTTATCTATTTCAGTCCCCGAATCTTTCGTAGGAATGACTGCAATTATGCAGCATATCCCCAGCTCTTTTTTCTATCATTAATTTTCGGTCCCTAAAATGTTTGAGTCTTCAATTTCGGAAATAACGGCCATACCGAGGAAAGGGATGCGGCCCAGCATTCCTATTTGTCTTACTCCTTACACGATAGCTTCAAAGATGCAATAGCGAAGAATTTCTGATTATAGAGAAAAAGTTCCGCCGATATCCTATTCGCCATAACTTCGCAGTTCGTATAATTTATGTAGAACAATGCCGATGAGTGCGTTGAATACAGCTCGTCGAACTCTATCTTCAGAATAAAAGACAACTCTCTATCTCCACGCGTTTGGACGGGAGAGGCCGGCAAATTAAAAAAAATGGTCATTTTGAAATTCCAAAATTGTTTTTTTTTCTACACAAGGAGAACGAAGCGGCTCAGAGACCCGCCCTTTTATATGTGGCAATCTCCGCATCTTCCCTAGTAATGACTGCAATAATCGAGCAAATCCGCCGCACTTGTTTCTAGCACTAATTTTTCGGGTCCTAGAATATTTGAGTCTTGAATTTCGGAAATAACGGCCATACCGAGGAATTGGATGCGGCCCTGTATTCCCCCCTTGTGTTACACCTTACACGATACCATCAAAGTAGCAGTAGCTAAGACTTTATGATTTTCGAGAAAAAAATTCCGCCGACCTTCTATTCGCCATAACTCCGCAGTTCTTATAACTTACGTAGAACAATGCCGATGAGTGCGTTGAATACAGCTCGTCGAACTCTATCCTCAGTATAGAAGACAACTCTCTATCCCCGCCCGTTTGGACAGGAAAGGGCGGCAAATTTTCAGAAAACGGTCATTTTGATCTTCCAAAATTACTTTTTCCTACAAAAGGAGAACGAAGCATTTCAGATGCCCGCCCTTTTAACTGTAGTATTCCCGCATTTTCCCCAGTAACCACCGCAAAAATCTAGCAAATCCGTCGCACTTTTTTGTAACCCCAAATTTTTGGGTACCGTTTCATAAAATATTTGAGTCTCTAATTCCGGAAATAGTGGCCATACCGCGGAACGGGATGCGGCCCTGTATTACCCCTTGACTTACTTCTTACACGATAGCTTCAAAATGGCATTCGCGAACACTTTCTGATTTTCGACAAGAAAAGAGGAAAGGTTTCAACCACTATTCCGCCGACATACTGTTATGCCCCGCTAATTTAAGGGATAAATTACGGTGGTAAACATAGCAATTGTCATGCACTTCATACCAAGTTTTACGAACAGCACCATGTACGCGCAGTCCTTCACAAACTGTACACGTTGCATATATGACGCAAACATATGGACTCGCATTGTCATGGAGAACGCGGAGTCAGCATTCTCTCATGCGAGATTAGATTGTTCCATAGTCCTCTCTTGCTCTGGAACTCATATGTAAGACCGGCTATTCGCAGAGAATCCCATGATTTTCTGTATGCTAAATTAACGCAAACCCAGCGTTTGCATTGAGAGTAAGACTGGCGTATACGAAATACACTTCATCTGAGTAGTACTCATCCTTTTCTCACGCGGCCGGGATAGCGTCATGACGCTACCGACATAATAAAAATCACGGTCTCCGCCGACGCGCATTCAGAGTCAATTCAGACGAGCCTAGCTGCTGTAGGAGCGGAGAGCGGTAGAAGCCGACAAAGCGAAGCTGAAGTCATGGCAACCTCGGCTGCTCCCGTCACCACATTCGTTTTATGCAAGTCAAAATAATTCTATTATATACCAATTGCTACTAATGTCAGGGTAATATACCACATAGAATATAATAAGGAAATATCAGTGCTTGAAATTCAGTGAATCGTGTTTATTTTAAAGTTATATTTGATCGCATTTATTTAAGACGTCATGGATTATTCCGAGGTTTTTGAATGGCACTACCTCACCAGATATTTCGATGGACAATATTATTATCAATATTCGGGAATCAAAGCCGAATGGCACCTGAGTCAACAAACGCCTTTTAGATAAAAACTTTAAATGATTCTGCATTGTGTAACGAAGTTTGTTCGACTAATTGTACTTTACGTAACCAAGTTGACGCACTGAAGTTTCCATATTTCACAGTTTAATAAATTGCATTCAAATATAATCAATGATTTATTTTCCATTTTTTATTCATTTAAACTCGTGTAACTGAGTAGGTATATCCTAGATTCTCTTTTATTGCTTAAGTAAAGTAAAGTAGAGTAGAATAAAGTAAAGTAAAGTAAAGTAAAGTAAAGTAACAAGATGCATACATAACTCACTAGATCTGTTAAACGTTCTGCAACTTTTCATAATCTAGCTGAATAGCTAAATGTATAACTCATGTATATAAGAAAGTTTACAATATATTATAGTATAACCAGTGAAGTGACTTATTTAAGTTGATATTCTTCGAGCCTGATCCAACCTGTGATCCTGTTCTTGAATACACAGTACCTAGCTAACATAATAGCTCGACCATTACCAACCTGACTTAAACAATAATAACAATTTTGTGCCAGAAGTAGCACAGGCACAACATTTTGGTGTCCAGAATCGGGATTGTAACCGCGACAATTAAAATCAGGAACATGAACACGTCAGGCTAATGTTAATCAAGTGTTTATTTTCAGCAGCTGAGTTATCTCATGTGTATTGATTTTGTTTTTGTGTGTTCATTGAATTAATCTATTTTCTTTGTGTCCCTCCCATCCAATTGTTACTCGCTGATAATTTTTATTGGATAGTTATTATATTAAATATGGCAGAAATAGATTTGTTAAGGCAACAGCTTGCCACCCTCTAGCAACAATATCAATTGCTAATCGAAGCCCCACCCAAGAGAAAAGATTTAACGATAGCAAGTTCTCTAAAAGAATGGAGCGGTGCCCCAACTAGCCTCCCAGTGAAAGAATTCTTTAACAGTATAGACGCAGCAGCTACAATGGGAAATCTGGACGACAGAGATAAAATACACATTGCTAAACTTAAAGTAGTAGGCGCGGACACTGAATTCCTACATTGCCGTCCCGATTTATCAGATCCTAATTAATAATAATAATAATAATAATAATAATAATAATAATAATAATAATAATAATTTATTTTAGCTGGCAGAGTTAAGGCCGTAAGGCCTTCTCTTCCACTCAACCAGCAAAAAGTGTATATACATATGCATGAACTTACAAAGAATTCAACAATTTGATTTAGATGAGAGTTACATGTATACAAGAGTTATTTACGAATTAAACAACAAAATACTATGAACTATTAATTAAACACTGAAATAAACTGTGTAGCAGAATTAAACTAAAATACATAGAATGTTAATATATTTCAAATGATATTAGATAATAGAAAGAGATTATTATGAGACAATATTGAAAATGCAGCACAATCAGGATGATGTCTAAAGAAAAAAAGCAACAGTGTAGTCAGTAATATTTTAAATCAGTATGATTGGAGTGAAATGCTAATAAGGTTATCTTTTAAGCTGTTCTTAAAGGTGTTTGTTGTCTTGCAGCCCCTAATACTTTGTGACAAGGAATTCCATTGACGCGAGGTGGATATTGTAAAAGATGAGGAATAACAAGATGTTCTATGAAGAGGTATATTTAGCGTGCCACAGATAAGTGATCTGGTATTTACGTCGTGGTTAGAGTATAGATAAGAGAAACGAGACGAAAGGTAATTTGGTGTTGAGGTGTGCAGAATTCGAAAGAGTAAAGACAAAGAGTGTAAAGTTCTACGCTCTTTAAGTCGGAGCCACGAGAGACTTGCGAAGGATGGTGATATGTGATCATATCGTCGGATGTTGCACACGTATCTAACGCACATATTCTGAGCTCGCTGTAACTTGACTGACAGTTCAGAACTTAGATCACTTAACAAAACGTCACAATAATCGAAGTGCGGCATTACTAGGGTTTGTACTAGGGTAAGTTTTAGTTGCTGGGGCAAGAAGTTTCTCAAGCGACTCAGAGTGAAAGGAGGAACAGATTTTTTTATCGTTTCTTTAACTTGAAAATTCCAACTTAGATTATTATCAAAAAAGAAGCCAAGATTTTTTACGACAGATGAATAAGGGATTAGCGTGTTGTTAAGGGTAACAACTGAAAGATTACTGTTATTAAGGGAGTTAACTAAACGCTTAAGTCCAATAATTATGGCTTGAGTCTTACTTGGATTAAGTGCGAGTCCGAAATTGGCCGCCCAAGTGGAGACAACGTACGTACGTACAAAGAATTTCGCGAAGCATTCGAAGAACGGTTTAAAGAAAAACTACCGGAAAATTATCACTATTCACAACTGCAAACGGCAACTCAAAGGAAAAATGAATCGCCGGAAGCATTCGCTGATAGGATAAAAGCTCTTTCTTTGAAAACAATAAAACCAACAGAAGACGCTGTTGAGAAACGCGTATTAGGCCAAGAAGCTCAAAGACGACTTCTTGCCGCCTATACAGCAGGACTTAGGGGTGAAGTCGGTCGCCAGGTTCGTCTTCGTATGCCAAAGACGATGAGTGAAGCAATACAGGTAGAAGTTACGACGCAAAATAATGAGCAGCAGAGCGAGGGAAGAAACCGTCAACACGAATCTCAAGGAAAAAATTTCCCTTTTTACCATGAAGAAATTAAGTGTCATGCTTGTAATAGCAAGGGTCATATTGCTCGCGATAGTAGAACCAAGGTACCAGGGAGTACGTACAAAGCACCCCGAGGGCAAGGTCTACCCTCACAATTTAAGCGAAACCCCACTGCGAACGGAACTTTAGACAATAAGGTTCAGACTTGTTTTTAATGCAAGAAGCCAGGGCATGTGATGAAAGACTGTAGGAAGAAAAAATGGGATAACCAAAAATGGGAAAACGCGAACGCTACGTCGGTAACGGTTGCCCCGCCGACGCGGCGCAATTAGACACTTCATGCCCGAATAACTTGCAAGGCCCGGTGGAGGTACTGGTCATAGTGAATGTTGAAGGTAGGCCGGTTCAGTTTATAGTAGACACAGGCGCTACAGTATCAGTATTGAAACCAGGCGTTTCAAATAGCAAGTTACAGGAAACAGAAGTGGCTGCAATTGGGGTAACGGGACACAGATTATCGACACAGGGCTCACAGGAAGTACCCCTTGAGTTTTTGAACGGAGAATGCATTCGTCATAGATTTATGATATGTCCCCTGAGTGTGAAACAAGACGGAATCTTAGGTCTTGATTTTTTGTGCGCAAACGAAATCAATGTAGTGGTGGTGATGGTGGTGGTGGTGGTGGTGGTAGGTTTATTTTGCCTGGCAGAGTTAAGGCCATGAGGCCTTCTCTTCCACTCAACCAGGTTTCAATAATACAAATAGATGAGATACAAAATTTGATTACAAAACAACACAAAAGAAAATAACTTAGAAATTACATAAAATATAGTAGGAAATTACAATAGACAAGATCAGTTACATAATATAAAATTACAAATGGTCAAGATCGGTTATATAATATATAAAATAAAGTAGAAAATTACAAATAATCAAAATCAGTTACATAACATAAGGGGAATACACACACACACACACACACACACACACACACACACACACACACACACACACACAATTTATAAGATCTAAAATGCCCGAGACAAATTGGACGATTAATTTACTTGAGATATATTATTCAGTTAATATACTAATTGGAGAATACATATGGGTGACATGACGTAAAATGTTGATTAGCAAAGTCCTACTAAATGGCATACAAACACAAATTATTAAGTAATATATGAAGATAATAAAAAAAAGGAAAAGAAAAAAAAAGAAGAGAGAGGAGAAAAAAAATAACAACTTGGTCATTTAAGACTATTTAGAAACTTCCGCAAGAGTCTAGGTCTGTTCATTAAAGACATTTCTAAGTAGAGTGTACTTAAAAGACTTTGGACTCCGACTGCTCCTGATTTCCTGTGACAAGGAATTCCAGGAACGAGCTGTGTGTTTTGTGAAGGAAGCAGAGTAGAGAGATGTTTGATGGAATGGAATTGATAGAACAAGGTTATGCTGTGAACGTGTATCACGGTTGTGGTGGGATGCTAAAAGTGTGAAGCGAGGAACTAGGTAAATAGGTATGGAATTATTTAAAATCTGATACAGCAAACAGAGTGAATGAACTGAACGTCTCTCCCGTAAACGAAGCCAAGATAATTGAAAGAAATACTCGGAGACATGATCATAGCGACGGCTGTTAAAAATGAAACGAACACAAGCATTATGAACACGCTGAAGCCTCAATGACAATTCAACACTAAGATCACTATACAAATCGTCGCAATAGTCAAAGTAAGGCATCACCAGGGTCTGTATCAAGATCTGTTTCAGTTTAGAAGGAAAGAAATTTTTCAGTCTTTTCAGAGAATGCAAGATTGAGAAAGTTTTCTTACAGACATATTTTACCTGTGCATTCCAGCTGAGATTCGAGTCGAAATGGAAACCTAAGTTTTTAACCGTAGTACTGAATGGTATTATAGTATTATTTAAAGTCACTGGCAAAAGTGTATTAATGTTGATGGAAGATAGTAATCTTTGATGTCCTAGTAGAATTACTTGCGTTTTCCCGGGATTAAGGTTGAGCCCGCATCTTCTAGCCCAGCTGCTGATTAACGTAAGATCATGATTTAATTTTGATAGGCATTGTAAATAGAGAACTCCTTACTAAACGAGGGAAGACCGCTGTCGCAGCAGCCCACTTGTTGCGAAAGGGTGCAGAGCGAAGACTTCGGCCTGATCACCCGAAAACAGTCTCTCACCGGATTTTGCATTAAATCGAACGGTGACTCTCATCAAGTAGGACAAGGAGAGGTGGAAACGACAGATCATTTAGACGACTCCCCAAAAGTAAGCGAGGATCCGATTCCTGTATACTGTAACGCGAATGTTAAGATCCCTCAGAGGAGTGAGGTGATTGTAAAGAGTGAACTTGGGCAGATAAGAGAACCCCATTGGAGAGGACTAGAGCAGAGTCCTACAGAAGTAATCACAGTGTTAGAACCTGAAGAGCTAGGAATAAATGGAATTTATGTAGCTCGGGTAATTAATTCGTTCTTTCCCCATGAATCAAGGAAGATTAAGATACCTGTTGAACTGATAAACTGTTCGAATGAATTAATTGAGATCCCTAAGAATAAGAAATTGGGAGTAGCGTATGTACAACCCTCACAGGCAGTAAGTGAAGGGGATGAGAAGGTATCAGAAGGCGTTATGCACCTAACGAAATCGAAAATGTAAGAACGGACGACAATTAAAGGTTCGTTCCAACAAGCGGTTCATGGATCAGTTCATGTACGGTTCCTGTACCATCTTATGCGCATGCGCTAGTTGAGCATCTGCTATGGGATTGAAACTGGACTGGACGCTGTTGGAACGCTTTCGCGGATCGTTATGTACTAAATCCAGAGATGCTATAACTGTGATCATCTTTGCTAAAAACGGGATGCTTATTATTATCGTTTCGCAGCTAATTCTAATTGCAGAAAATAGAATTTCGATCATTTTCTATAAAAAGATGACAAAAAATATAGAAGGCAAGAATTCCGCTAATTCAATGTCGTGTACTGGGGGACTCTCATCTAAAAATAATCTTTTTTTTATTATTAATGTATGCACGTTATTTGTTATACTTTTAATCAAAGCTGCATGTTGAAATTGTAATTAACTATTTCAATACCCAAATAATTTCCATTCCCTTTCTTTTTGGAGAAAATTTAAATTAAATCTCTAGTTTTATTATTCGTCTGCACTGTCACTTTTCATCTTTAACCTCACTGATGTGAACAGTCGATCATGTCTTTCTTCAGTATCCAGGAGACGTTGGTGAGCTTATGCGCATGCGCGTCTTGCGTACTCTTCCGTACATGCCTCAATCCGCAGACTATTTCTGACCGTTCCGAACCCGTGTCAAAAGCTTGTTGGAACGCCCGACTGCAGTACATGTTTCAGGTTCAGGACTGGTTCGGATTGTGTTGGAACGCTTTTTCTGTACTGCGCATGCTCACGATGGTTACGGACGGTTCCTGACTGTTGGAACGAACCTTATAAATACCGTGGACCTGAGTCACTTATGCGATCACGAAAAGAAAGTAATAGAGAAAGTACTGCTTGAGTATAATGCCATATTTCAAAACCCTAAAGATAATAAGCTGGGATGTACACATAAAGTAAAACACAGAATAGAGACAGGTAACGCCCGTCCAATAAAAGTAAACCCCCACAGAATACCGCATAGTTTGAAAGAGAAAGCAAGGGAAATGATAACGGGTATGTTAGTCAAAAACATAATACGCCCATCCAGTTCACCCTGGAGTGCTCCGATTGTTCTTGTAAAGAAACGATCCCCGGACAACGAAGATCAGGTTAGATTTTGTACTGATTTCCGAGGACTAAATAGTGTCACACATGGCGATACGTATCCTATACCCAATATCACAGAGACCCTAGATAATTTGGCAAACGCAAAATATTTTAGTAAAATTGATCTGTTTAGTTGATTCTGGCAGGTCGAGATAGAAGAAAAGGATAAAGAGAAAGCTGCATTTTGTTCCCCCTACGAAAGTTTCGAATACAACCGTATGGCATTCGGTCTAGTGGGAGCCCCTAGTACATTTCAGAGATTAATGGATGGAGTCTTATCAGGACTAAAGGGCATATCTTGTTATGAGTATCTTGATGACATTCTTACGGTCGGCTCCACGATCGAAGAACACGCACAGAGACTAGAAGACATTTTTAAAAGATTGCGAGAATCTAATTTGAAAGCAAATCCTTTAAAATGTTCATTTGCTGTAAGCGAAATTGAGTATCTAGGCCACATAGTGTCACGAAACGGAGTGTCACCTGATCCAATGAAGGTGGAAGCCAGTGGCGTAGCATGAAATTTTGAGTAGGGGAAGCTAACTCAAGTTGTCTTTCATGCAATATGAGAAAACGTATTACAAAAATACAGTCTTAAAATAAATAGTAGTCAATTTCAAGTCAGCAGTCGAAGATTGGTTGGAACATCGTAAGTAACACCAGTAAGGCATGACCTCAAATGATACGTAGTAAAATATGATTTCACGGTTTACACATATCTCTTAACAAATAGACACGTATACGTATAACATTGGCTCACTCCCTGTCATACTTAGAGAAATCACATTATTAGTATCATTACGTAAGTATGCGTCTGTCTTTTGGTTGTGTCCTTCATTGACAGCAAGGGGAGTCGGTCATTTGTTTTTTTAAATCACACTTTTGTTCGTAAGTCAGTTTTGATAATACAATTGTCCTAAAAAAATTCAAGTATAAATTAGTGTCAGGAACTTACTTCGCTCATTATTTATTATATCAGCCACAATGCACACTAACACTTCAACTGAACACAACTGACGAAAAGGGATAAGGCGGAAACTACTTATTTTAAATGTTAAAGCTAGCTTCTTTGCGAGCCTTGCGACTAGGATAGCTTAGGAAGGGATGGAAAATCTGCGGGGTGGATTACACAGAAGAAACCGGTCTGCTTGGAAGCTGGTGAGTGCAGGCTTCTTGTTTACTGCTGCATCACAAATCATCCTGAGCTGCCGCATCACAATATTTAATGCGTAAATATAAATTCTATTAAAACTAATAAATAATTTTCTTCATAAATTTATTATGAAATTATTATTAACTGGGGAAGCTAAGCTTTTTAGCTTACATTGACGCTACGCCACTGGTGGAAGCAATCAAAAACTACCCCCGACCTAAAACGCCTCGCCATATCAGATCCTTTTTAGGACTGGCAGGTTATTATAGGCGCCATATTTGTAATTTTGCTGAGATAGCTAAACCCCTCACAAATTTAATAAAAAAGGATGTGAAGTTTGAATGGACAGATGAGCAACAACAGGCCTTCGACAGCCTGCGAGACGCTTTGTGCGACGAACCAATCTTAAAATTTCCCGATTTTAAGTACCCGTTCATCCTTGCCACCGATGCCTCAGGCGTCGCAGTCGGTGCTGTGTTATCACAGAAAATAGGAGATGTAAAACATCCGTTCGCTTACGCCTTCCGAGTGTTGAACCAAGCGGAAAGGAATTACTCCGTAACCGAGCGAGAATTACTGGCACTCGTATGGGCAACAAAGTATTTCCGTTGTTACCTATACGGCCATGAGTTTGTAGCAGTAACTGATCACTCAGCGTTGAGATGGTTACTTAGTCTGAAAGACCGGAGTTCGAGACTTCTCAGATGGAGTCTTCGACTAGCAGAGTTTAAATTCACTGTCCAATACAAGCCAGGCAAAAAGCATCAGAATGCTGGCGCCCTGTCTCGCGCGTATCTTATTTCATCCATACCACAGGACCCCGACTCAGACTCTGTACGAAGTCATCAGCTGACTGAGCCTGAGTATTATAAGTGGTTAGCTGATCCCGAGACATTCCGACTGGATGAAAACGGAATTCTATTCTACTAACCAAAAGGAAGCAATCCTAGGCTAGTAGTCCCCAAGACTATGCGGAACAACGAACACAGAATACATAGAGTAGACACTATCATCTTAATACCATTGGACGGAGTGAAGCCGGTTTGATGGACCTGACGCCATCTTGTTGCTACCAAAATATTGCAAAATAGCTATTACGTTATAGAAGATCTTATGATAATAAGAATTCCATATGTCCCTAATTTCCTGGAGGACTCACACTTTCTTGTTTGTTTCGTAATACAGAATCGCTAGGTACGTATTTTTAGCAAAAATTACAAAACTGTCATCGATAAATCACATATATACAGGTTATTTAAATTGACAGCTCTTCAAATTGCAGTATGGTATTAAATAGGTACTCTGGAAGGTTAAACAAACAATAATGATAAAAAAAGGAAGATAAGTTTGACTTTATTTTGCTACTAGTCCAATAAAAATGCTACTCTATCATAATTACTCTTATAGGTTGATCCATTTGCTTCGATTTAATAATGCAACTTGCTTCTTAAAGAAAATTATCATTCTCTTCCTTTTGCCAGTATTTCGTATAGATGTCTCGATTTTGTTTGGAGAAAAAGTGGAATGCTCTTAACCATATAATATTTGATAGGCTCTTCGTTTATAGTATATAATTAGATTATAACGGCGAACAAAAGTGAAGTTTTATTACCAAGTGGGTCAAGTTAGTTCACGACCGAGTTAATGAAGCTACTAAGTCTGCAAAGCATAAGTCTGATTTCGTGATTATAAAAATTAATTACAGTAATATTAACACACTATTCCTTTTTCTTCATCAAACGAATACGTGCATTCGGTTTAAGAGAAACCTCGGTACACCCATTCTCTATAGCAGTCGACACAAACTTCCAACATGGGTTGTTAGGTTAGTTTCCCTCGTAAATGCTAAGTCTGCAAAGCATGTCTGATTTAGTGATTATAAAAATTAATTACGATAATATTAATACACTATTTCTTTTTCATCAAAAGAATACGTGCATTCGATTGAAGAGAAACCTCGGTACACCCATTTTCTATAGCACGCGACACAAAATTCCAACTTGGGTTGTTAGGTTAGCTTCGCCCGTAAATGCTAAGTTTACAAAGCGTGTCTGATTTAGTGATTATAAAAATTAATTACAATAATATCAATACACTAATCCTTTCTCTTAATCAAACAAATACGATTGAACAATACGAATCTAATCGACTAACCTAAGCTAAATCATTCATTATGTACCGGTAATAAGTACATTCACACATTATATTTACCTGTGAATAGTTATTCCAGGAATTTTTTTGAAAACCTGTTTGTGCAGCCACAACAGTACATGTAGGCATATTGAAATTACTTCATTTATTAATTAAAACAACGATGCAACATCACAATCAACTGCCCATGTGCTAATTCGGGAGGCCAATGTTTTGGTAGCATCATAATGGCGACGGTCTACAAAAGCGGCTTCACCTCCAAGCTGTCCATGTCTACTCTATGCATTCTGTGCCCGTTGATGCGGAATATGATTCTTTACAATTTCCAAAACGACACACCATTCTGTGCCCACCAAGGACAAAGACGCACGGTTGAGCTCTTGAAGCGTAGATTCTATTGGCCCGGAATGAAAACGGACGTAGAGATATATATTGGTAAGTGTATATACAAGGCTCATGACCTCCTACATAATAGCCAAATTGGCTAGTCTCTTATATGAGACAACTCATCCTGCCTGTGAAAGGTATTCCGTGGTTTTCCTCAGGCGTAAGACAAATGTCGGGATGAGCCCGATAAGAAATGGGCCACGGACCCAATGCCCTTCCCCATATATATTCCACCTTTATTATAAATTATGTATGCCCTAGTTCAGATAATATTAATAGTTATTAAACATCTGAGGTCACTCAATAAGTCGCAAATTGAAAGGACAGGGATATCTCAAATTGCAGCTTAGATTTCACGGCGCTTCTTCCGACGGCCTTCACCTGCTTTGTCATCGAACAACAGATGACGGCGTCTTGACATCCTGACGGCAAACACCAGCCAACTCCTCCTCGCCCCGTTCCGTGATCAATCTCAGCCCCTCGCGTATGTGGTGACCGAAGAGGTTACGTCTCACAGACCAAGGCTTCCCCTTCAAAATTTTCAGAGCTCCTTCAGGGGAGAAAAGCGTAACACCGGAGTGAGACTAGTGGCCAACAGGATCAAACTGGGACAAATTATCGTTTCTTGGAGCTCACATATTTAGTTTTGTACAGCCCCAACCCCTTGCAAGGACGCGTTTTGCGTACCTTTTAAATTTTCCTCCCAATTCTCCTTCGATTTTTCGATTTTTCGATTTTCATGTAATGAGAGATTACACGTTATTAATGCGCTTCTTCCGACGGCCTTCACATGCTTTGTCATCGAACAACAGATGATGGCGTCTTGCCATCCTAACGGCAAACACCAGCCAACTCCTCCTCGCTATGTTCCGTGATGTTTTTGATCATTTTCGGACCCCTCGCGTATGTGGTACCTAAGAGGTTACGTCAATGTTCGGCTTCCCTGTTTAACAACAAAATTTTCTAGAGCTCCTTCAGGGGAGCAGCGTAACTAACAAAGAAGTGAGTGGCCAACAGGCTTTGGAGCTGGAATAACATATTTAGTTTATTACAGCCCTAACCCCTTGCAAGGACGCGTTTTGCGTAAACCTTTTAAATTTTCATAAAATGGAGACTCTAATTTCTCCACCGATTTTTTCGATTTTTTCGATGTAATGATTGAGAAAAGTCGTTGATGCACCCTCACAGACCAAGGTCGTAATTTTACCTCACAACTTTTCAGAGAAGTGTGTATCTACTGACACAGGTTAAGAAAATCCAAACTACTTTTGCCAAACTCAGATGGAATGGCCTTGTAAAAGGAGCCACCAATCACTTACCAACATGTTATCGCATTTTGTTCGGAAAGATCAAAGAGACTTTGGGATAAATGGGTCCCGATTATCCAAATGGCGTATCGAAGTACCCCACATTCCATCACACGTTATTCACCCTACTTTCTACTGCACGGAAGAGAAATGAGGTTACCATTTTCCGCTGACGTCGTACCCGCTTTTTCGAAGGCAGAAATTAACAATGACCATGTCACCGCGCTAGCTGAGAAACTAGAACAAGCGTACCGAGTTGTAAGGTCTCATTTACAAGAGTAAGAAATCCAAAGCTAAGCAGTACAATGAACGAAAAAAAACGTGAAGTTCAGAACCCTACGAGTCGGAGATTTAGTATTCTTGCACTCAACTGTGTTGAACCGAGGAGTAACTAGAAAATTACACAAACCATGGACTGGACCCTATGAAGTTGTTCAGAAAATAAATGACGTAAATTATAGAATTAAGATGTCAAATGACCGAACACTAGTCGTCCACATTAATCGACTAAAATTGTACCCTGTAGGGAAGGACATTGTAAAAGGAAGATACAAAGCTCCGGAAGCAGACGAACTGTCAGATTTCAGTGAAGCTGAAACGATCGTGATCAGGCATAGTGACCAAGAGGAAGATTACGGGGAAGAACATGGTGTACAGCCGAGTTGGGAGTCGCGCCCCCTCGAAGAAAGACAGCCACGACAGATGACGTGTGGTCATCAGCAGATGAACTCCCGTTGGCGGAGTTGCAGCAGTCGCAGCTGCGTAAGAAAAAGCGAGAAAGCCCAAGTAATAGTGATGAAGATGACACCCCCCTCTGTGTTGAGAGATAGGACAAAGGCCGAACCTAAGGTAAATAGTGAAACAGTAAGCGATGATATAAATGACCAGATAAGTCCCCGCGAGCCACCTACCCTACCACAAGAAACTCCAACTCCCACCCCAGAATTAGGGCAAGAAACGGTTGAACTCAAATATAACTTACGATCGCGATCCGTATATTTTTACAGGGACCGTGATTCTGGTAGCGACCCATGTAGTTCCTCTTACCACAGCGACAACTCCAGACCGAGGTGAGGTTACACTAGATAAGGGACTTACTTACTTACTGGCTTTTAAGGAACCCGGAGGTTCATTGCCGCCCTCACATACGCCCGCCATTGGTCCCTATCCTGAGCAAGAGTAATCCAGTCTATCATCATATCCCACCTCCCTCAAATCCATTTTAATATTATCCTCCCATCTACGTCTCGGCCTTCCCAAAGGTCTTTTTCCCTCCGGCCTCCCAACTAACACACTCTATGCATTTCTGGATTCGCCCATACGTGCTACATGTTCTGCCCATCTCAAACGTCTGGATTTAATGTTCCTAATTATGTCAAGTGAAGAATACAATGCGTGCAGTTCTGTATTGTGTAACTTTCTCCATTCTCCTGTAACTTCATCCCCCTTAGCCCAAATATTTTCCTAAGCACCTTATTCTCAAACACCCTTAACCTATGTTCCTCTCTCAAAGTGAGAGTCCAAGTTTCACAACCATAAAGAACAACCGGTAATATAACTGTTTTATAAATTCTAACGTTCAGATTTTTTGACAGCAGACTGGATGATAAAAGCTTCTGAACCGAATAATAACATGCATTTCCCATATTTATTCTGTGTTTGATTTCCTCCCGAATATCATTTATATTTGTTACTGTTGCTCCAAGATATTTGAACTTCTCCACCTCTTCAAAAGATAAATTTCCAATTTTTATATTTCCATTTCGTACAATATTCTGGTCACGAGACATAATCATATACTTTGTCTTTTCGGGATTTACTTCCAAACCTATCTCTTTACTTGCTTCCAGTAAAATTACCGTGTTTTCCCTAATCGTTTGTGGATTTTCTCCTAACATATTCACGTCATCCGCATAGACAAGCAGCTGATGTAACCCGTTCAATTCCAAGCCCTCTCTGTTATCCTGGACTTTCCTAATGGCATACTCTAGAGCAAAGTTAAAAAGTAAAGGTGATAGTGCATCTTCTTGCTTTAGCCCGCAGTGAATTGGAGACGCATCTGACAAACTGACCTATACGAACTGTGCTGTAAGTTTCACTGAGACACATTTTAATTAATCGAACTAGTTTCTTGGGAATACCAAATTCAATAAAAATATTATATAAAACTTCTCTCTTAACCGAGTCATATGCCTTTTTGAAATCTATGAATAACTAAGGGACTAGTATTCCTAAAGGGGAGTTGGTCATTATCGCATGAAAAATAATGGTAAAAATAGCCTATCTTCAAGCAGTCATAAATATAATACTATTTATCAGAGGTCTTTCATTTTTGTTAGCTATGTGTCTATGCATATTAAGCTTCAAAATGGAAAAGAATGGATACTCTAGAGTAAACCTTTATCCTTAAATTAATTTTTTTTATTAAGCACAATTTTTTTTTTATAAATTCACTATATGTCTGTGATTAGGTACACTCTATTCACTTATTATAGCACATATTGAATTGAAAATTTGACCACTTACTGCTAATAGATACTAAAACATACCCTACTAAAATTACTCATATATCTGTAATATTATGGGCATAGGACTTACAGAAACCATCACCGTGAATAAATTTAAAAAAATTGAAGATTAGTATAAGCCCTATGCCTATAGTATTACAGATATTTTAATAATTTTAGTAGGGTATGTTTTAGTATCTATTAGCAGTAAGTGGCCAAAATTTTAATTCAATGTGTGCTATGATAAGTGAATAGAGTGTACCTATTCACAGATTTGTAGTGAATTTATATAAAAAATATGTTTAAATGTAACAATTAATTTAAGGGTAGGATTTACACTAATTAACCATTCTTTTTTCATTTTAAAGCTTAATATGTATACATATATCACTAAAAAAATGAAACAGCTGTGATAAATAGTATTACATTTATGACTGCTTGAATATAGGCTATTTTTATCATTACTTTGCATGCGATAACGTCCAATTCCCCTAAAAGAGGACATTCTTGTCTCAGGTGACAAGTGGACGATAGTTATGGACTTCGAGATAGAAGAGTACAAACAGGTACTGGCTCACATTGAAACAGAAATTAGGCACATAAAAGATTTTGTTAACACCCCGAAATTTATGTTTACTTCTATTTTTCCTAGGATAACTACCAAACCTCGTAACGCCTTAGTAAGAGCAATAGATAGAGCCTAGGACGCTGCGCAGAGACTAGCGAATAAAGTAGACGAAATTAATAAGGAATTGTTCTATAGTGAAACAGGAACTAGAAAGAAACGAGCATTAGTTAATCTTGGAGGACATACACTTAAATTTTTATTTGGATCAATGGATTCCGATGATATGGAAAGAATTGATGGCCAGCTACGAAATTTAAATAAAGCCCAGCACGACATAGTAGACTTAGTCGAAACCCAGTTAACATACTTACAACGACTAGACGAGCAAGTACACGAAAATAGACAAGACTTGAAGGAATATATAGTACATTTTTCAAAGGATCCCCAGTCGGTCTCTCTTGTTGCTAGAAGAACTCACGGTCCACCCCGGTCATTAAAGGGACGCGTGCGGAAATTTCTAGGCGCGCAGTTGTCAGTTTTACATTGACTTCGCCACGTGGCGTGGGTATGAAACAATCGTATATTTATGTCTAGCGGAATCCAATCGAACAGAATTTCTCTTCACCATGTATTTAAATGGAAGATAGCAGAAAGCGGCGCGTCGAATCGAATCGAAGCGAATCGATCAGAATAGAATTTTGAGCTAGAATATTTATTCCACTGCCGGAATAGAATTTCTTGTTAAAGGAATGATCGTATGTTCTCGTCAATTTCGTGAAGAAACAAATGAACCACATCCATTATTGGCGGCTTAATTTGTTTACTATTGAAAGTTATTGTTGAAATAGTGCCACAGCGATTCCTACACCCTATGCCCCGCAGATTTTGTAGTTTTCAGCAACCCAGCCACAACGTATACAAAAATCACAATGTAATATAAACGAAGAAAAATTAATAAATCTTGTGTAGAATTATTCTCTTGTATGACAAAACACAAAACATAAAAGTACTGTTCGGCTAGATTCCACTAGATGTGAGCGGCAGCAGAGTTTTCGTTTCGATTCGGTTCGATTCCGCAATCTGTGGGAGCGGGCCTTTATACAACAAATTGTACTTTCATTCATTCAATCACGAATTAATGAATGGTTAGTTTTGAGTTACTGTGTAAATAAAGATCCGTTATAGAACCATTGTCGGCCAACTTCTTCAAACTAATATAGTTTAATACTTATATCAATAATCCAATAATAATAATAATAATAATAATAATAATAATAATAATAATAATAATAATTTTACAGAAGACTTTCAAACAGCGAACAAAAACACTTGTGAATTGTTTCAACATGTTAAGAAAGAATGCAGTTAGCGTTAGCATTCAGGGAGAATTGGCAACATTTATGTCTACCGCAGAACGCGGAATCAGAGATTACCCCATCCCCTGAGTGGGCAGAAAAGGTTCGGGGGAACGTCTTACTTCAAAAGACAACCGCTCAGCGTGCGGTAGCCTCTGTCTTTAACTGGGGACTCAAAGAATTTGAACCTACAAAATACATTAATCAAACAATGTCTATTCAAGTTAGAATCACTGAATCTATAAATGGAGTCCTAAATGCCACCACATGTTTCTTAACGATGTTTTAAACGCACTCACTAATCTTCAATTCATCACCGACACATTGAGCGAGCTAGAACACCAAGTAATGCAGTTCAGAGGAGCGATAGACTTCACACGCAACAGGAGAATTGAGTTTTTACCTAGTACCCCCACATCTTTTTGCTGACTTATTAAGCCGAATTGCTTTGAAATTACCAGATAGTGTTTCTTTACTTTCTTTTGTTGAAACTAGCACCATTTTTATGTACTATTCGATCGCTCAAGTTCATGCATTAGCTTCGGAAAATAAACTCAGAATTTTTATTGATATACCTCTGAAATCTCCTGACAGATATTTCGAATTATATCGTGTAAAGGAACTGCCCTATATAAACGGAACAAGTAAATTATCTGAAATGGGCTCAAATGTGATTATTCCCGATTATCCTTATTTTGCTATTACATCGAATCGACTTTATTACGCGTTTCTTAGAAGAACGAGACGTTTATAATTGCCACAGCGATTCCTACACCCTATGCCCGCAGATTTTGTAGTATTTTCAAAAACCCAGCCACACTGCCTAGCAGCTCTATTCCTAGGACAATCTACATCAGTCCTGGAGACCTGTGATCGACGCATCATTGGACACCAGCGCTCACCCATTTGGTATCGACTACCACAGAGAAACTTTTGGATCTACAGTGTGCCTACTGTGACAGCTCACAAAAAGTTGTATGTATATCAACAACTCCAGAGCCATTACTCAATCTGTGTTGATCCACAACACAGGAATTCTAGAAGCCTCGCAAATTGTTACTATTACTCACAAAATTTTAAACTGTTTCCCCACAATACAGGAAATATTCATGCATCGTATAAAATTAATGATATAGTAATACCTGAAGTAAATAATGACTTATTCAGTCTGGATGGTCTCGCCCCAGAATTATTTTAGATCAAATCAAAGGAACTTTACCTACATTAAAAGACTTCCATACTGATGGCATAACCATGCATATAATGAGAGATAAGTTAAAAAGTAACCAATTCAGTAAAAACTTTTTGAGCAAGACAATCATTCAATGAGTCTCATAATTATTATAGTGCTATGCACTCTAATCGGGTTATTTTCATATTATACAGACGATCCAGTGCTGCAGGAAGAAGCCGTATTTGACTGTGTGCCTCCAACGTCCCAACCCAGGAGTCCTGAGGAAAGTCGACACCCAACCCTCAACGACTACACTGATAGAATCGACAGAAACCATAAGTGATCGCCAGAACGTCCTAGGCCAAATACTCCTCAGCGTCGCAGCACTGTTTCTGGTATTTCTTTTGCCGAGGAAGACAAGAAGAAACAATTGAATTTGTAGCATAGAAAAGAATTGATGTCACTTTGTTTATCATGTAATAATAGGTTAAGCACATTCAAATGACTTAGTAGCAATTGTGAGATTGGTATAAAACTACATTTCAGAACTTCTAAGCGAAGCATGTTTATCTGCTGAATGATGAAGTTACGTTTCACGCGACAGTACAATCAAACTAAAATCTAACACTCCTAGTTAACCACCTAACAGACCACATATGAGCCCCACCGACTAGTATCGAACCGTGGAGCCACCCAGTTTAACTGTATTGAATGAATGTTGGCCACTGTCGCAACGTAACGTTCACACGCTATGAGTGGAAGAATGATTTTTACACACTCCAAACAATTGCTCCAAATGGATTCTAGTAAGAAAGTGTTCCAAAAGCACGTGCTCTTCTGTAGCATCGTCTTTTTCATTGGTTTTTAGGACATTGTTATGCCCCTATGAAAGCCTAATTTAAGGGATAAATTACGGTGGTCAAACTTAGCAACTGTCATGCACTTCATACCAAGTTTTACGAACGGCACCATGTATGCAAAAGTCCTTCACAAACTGTACACGTTGCATATAAGACGCAAACATGTGGGCTCGCATTCTCGAGGAGAACGCGGAGTCAGCATTCTCACAGCTTTATCCTCCACGCGCTACGACGCGTGCGAGATTAGATTGTTCCATAGTCCTCTCTTACTTTGGAACTCATATGTAAGACCGGCTGATCGAAGAGAATCTCACCTTCCTGATTTTCTGTATGCCATAAATTAACGCAAACCCAGCGTTTGCATTGAATCTCAAGACTGGCGTATACGAAATACACTTCATCTCTGTAGTATTGCCATCCTTTTCTCACGCGGCCGGGATAGCGTCATGACGCTACCGACATAATAAAAATCACGGTCTCCGCCGACGCGCATTCAGAGTCAATTCAGACGAGCCTAGCTGCCGAAGGAGCGGAGAGCGATAGAAGCCGACAGAGAGAAGCGGAAGTCATGGCAACCACGGCTGCCCCCGTCACCATATTCGTTTTATGTAAGTCTAAATAATTTTATTATATACCAATTGCTACTAATGTCGAGAGAGATTTACTAAATGCTACTTGTGTCAGAGTAATATACTACAGAGTATATAATAAGGAAATATCAGTGCTTGAAATTCAGTGAATCGTGTATACTCCGAAGTTATATTTTGATCGCAATTATTTAAGACTTAATGGATTTTCCGAGGTTTTTGAATGGTACTACCTCATGAGATATTTTGATGGACAATATTATCATCAGTATTCGGTAATACAAGCCGAATGGCACCTGAGTGAACAAACGCCTTTGTAGGTAAATTCTTTAAATGATTTTGCATTGTCTTACGAAGTTTGTTCGACTAATTGCACTTTACGTAACCAAGTTGACGCACTGAAGTTTCCATATTATTTCACTGTTTGATCAATTACATTCAAATATAATCAATGATTTATTTACCATTTTGTATTCATTTAAACTCATGTAACTGAGTAGGTATACCAAGTAGGTATATCCTAGATTCTCTTTCTTTGTTTGAGTAAAGTAAAGTAAAGTAAAGTAAAGTAAAGTAAAGTAAAGTAAAGTAAAGTAAAGTAAAGTAAAGTAAAGTGAAGTGAAGTGAAGTAACAAGAAGCATACATAACTTACTAGACCTGTTAAACATTCTGCAACTTTTCATAATTTAGCTGATTAGCTAAATGTATAACTCGTGTATATCAGAAAGTTTACAATATATTATAGTATAACCAGAGAAGTGACTTAATTGATTTGATTAAGTTGATATTCTTCGAGCCTGATCCAACCTGTGATCCTGTTCTTGAATACGCAGTACCTAGTTAAGATAATAGCTCGAACATTACCACCCTGAAATATCCTGACGTAAACAATAATAAACTGGCGTCAGAAATACCTTGACAAAAGTAATGATCAGAAGTGGCACAACCACAACATAATTTTGTGCCAGAAGTAGCACAGGCACAACAAAAGTAGTAAGTGCTTAAACTTTAAAATTCGTTTTTCTCGAAACTTTCTAAAATGGACCTTGATCGTTATTCCCGTGTACCCTTCAAATCTCTTACATATATGATCTAGGGTGGAACAGAGCTCGTCGAACTCTATTTTCAATATAAAAGACAACTTTCTATCTCCTCGCATTTGGACGGGAGATGCCGGCAAAATTGAAAAAAAAAAAAAAAGTCATTATGACCTTCAAAACTGACTTTTTTCTACACAAGATGAACGAAGCGGCTCAGAGGCCCACTCTTTTAACTGTAGCATTCCCGCATTTTGCCTAGTAATCACCGCAAAAGTCCAGCAAATCCGTCGCACTTTTTTCTAGCCCCAATTTTTGGGTACCGGTAACTAAATCATTTGAATGTCTAATTCCGGATATAATACTTGTTTTTTTTTTTTTTAAAGATGGGGTATGACAGGAGCATTGCGATCGGCAAAACAACTGAATATCGCATAGCGTGGGAGGCTTGTTGCTATGGTAACAGCGGCTGAGTTGCCAAATGTTAATGACGCTAGAACGCTATTCCCACGTGTTGAGTCGCTTTCTTGGTACCATTCATTGCGTACACAGTGTCGCTATTCGTACGTTTCGTGTTTCGTTCTTTGTTGATTTTTGCATCGTATTATTTATACCCTCGTGTGATATACCGTATTTCCTTTAGTTAATATTATATTCATCATTCATTGTTTCGTTAGTGTTTTATTGTTAGTGATTTATAGTGCTATTTACTGTATCAAATTCTTCGTACAGTATTGTGTTTTATAGTGGTTTTTATATTTAGTACTATTTAATATTGCTTTTTATATAATGACACCTCGAAGAGGTCGACCAAGAATTCATCCTCCTAGAGAGTCACGAAGAACCGCTGGTCGTGGTGTCTCCATTCGATCCCAGGGAAGGGAGATGATAATTGCTGCCAGGAACTTTTTCGAGAAGGAGAACGAAAACATTCGTCAAACAAATACTCCGTTGATACCCTTCACTCAGATACAACAACGTACTGCGACAGCTCTTGGTGTGAGTAAAAACACTGTGTGGAGGGTGACAATGGAGAAATTCAATTCGCCAGAAGAATCTTCTAAGCTCTCCACCCCGGGAAAGAAGAGGTCTAGGAAAAGTGCAGTTACCGACCTAGATTCCTTCCAGGAAGATGCAATACGACGTCATGTTTATGATTATTATATCAGGAGAGAACACCCGACAGTGAAGAAACTATTGGTATCGCTAAGGGAGTGTGATTTATTTTCTGGCGGTTACAGTTCCCTGTACAAAGTGTTGCACAACCTTGGTTTCGAATATAAACGTATAAATGGGAGGAAGTTACTAATGGAAAGGGGAGATATTGTGACCTTGAGGTGCACATTTAAAAAAAAACATTCAAGGAGTAAATCTACAAGAAGTCGTGTGGCTTGATGAAACGTGGGTTAATGCAGGCCACACCAGGACCAAAGGCTGGTCTGACGATACCGTTAAGGGGTCAATGCCCGGTCCCACCGGAAAAGGAGGGAGATTCATTGTTCTCCATGCAGGGACATCCCATGGGTTTGTAGGTGGAGCGCTTCTTCTCTTCAAGTCCAAGAAAACAGTGGATTACCACGAGGAGATGGACCACGACCGACTTTGTAGGTGGTTCAAGGAACAATTATTGCCCAACATCGAGGAGAAGAGAGTAATTGTGATGGACAATGCTCCTTATCACTCTGTTCAAGTCGACAAGGCGCCAACTCTTGCTACAAGGAAAGAAGAAATGCTGAACTGACTTGTGAGGCATGGAGTGCAAGCTGATCCCACCTTGACCAAGGGAGCCCTGCTTGGCATTGTTAAAGATATCAAACCCAGGACTCCCACGTATTACGTGGATGAACTGGCTAAGCCAGGCTCCGCCAGGTCGACTCAAGATCGCAAGAGGGCGTACAGACCTGCTTACGGCTTCCACTGCGGGCAGTACACTTGTACACTGCAGTCTATCAGTGGTGGAACCTATCGAGGTCGCTTGGGGCACCGGTGCACTGCATTTTGCACCAGCAATATTTATGTGCTAAAACATGAACCTTAGCAATGTAATGGATGTTGTTGTGAGAACAATTAATTTCATAAGGTCTAAAGGACTTAATCACATGGAGTTCAGGGCACTGCTTGATGGTATTAACAGTGAGTATGGGATACTCTACCATACCGAGGTAAGGTGGTTAAGTCGAGGAAAAGTTCTGGAACGTTTTCTCCCACTTAGGAATGAAATTGCCTTATTTATGGATATAGGTAAGTACATGGGAAACCTGTTAGAAGCCTTGGACATGGAAGAATATACAAGAATAATGCAACAATTGTGCGAAGACTTCGAACGTAGTATCAGGAAATTTAGAGAACTTGAACAACAATTTAAGATATTTGCAACACCTTTTTCAGTGAGTGTCCTGGATATTACAAATACTCGATTTACAAAGCGATATTGAAGTAAAGGATAAGTATCAAAACAGAAAAAGTATTAACCAGTGGCGTAGCATGAAATTTTGAGCAGGGGAAGCTAACTCAAGTTGTCTTTCATGCAATATGAGAAAACGTATTACAAAACTACAGTTTTTAAATAAATAGTAGTCAATGTCAAGTCAGCAGTCGAAGATTGGTTGGGACATCGTAAGTAACACCAATAAGGCATGACCTCAAATGAGACGTAATAAAATACGATTTCACGGTTTACACATATCTCTTAACAAATAGACACGTATACGTATAACATTAGCTCACTCCCTGTCATACTTAGAGAAATCACAATATTAGTATCATTACGTAAGTATGAGTCTGTCTTTTGGTTGCGTCCTTCATTGACAGCAAGGGAGTCGGTCATTTGGTTTTTAAGTCACACTTTTGTTCCTAAGTCAGTCTTGATAATACAATTGTCCTAAAAAAAATTCAAGTAAATTAGTGTCAGGAACTGTTATTTCGCTCATTATTTATTATATCAGCCACAATGCACACTAACACTTCAACTGAACACAACTGACGAAAAGGGATAACTCGGAAACTACTTATTTTGAATGTTAAAGCTAGCTTCTTTTCGAGCCTTGCGGCTAGGATAGTTTAAAAGGGATGGAAAATCTGCGGGGTGGATTACACAGAAGAAACCGGTCTGCTTGGAAGCTGGTGTGTGCAGGCTTCTTGTTTACTGCTGCATCACAAATCATCCTGAGCTGCCGCATCACAATATTTAACGCGTAAATATAAATTCTATTAAAATTAATAAATAATTTTCTCCATAAACTGCAGGTTTATTGTGAAATTATTATTAACTGGGGATGCTAAGCTTTTTAGCTTACATTGACGCTACGCCACTGGTATTAACCAATTTCTATACTTGTTTTCCACGAGAAAGGTTTCCTAAACTGCACAATCTCGCTGCAAGAACGTTGTGCGTGTTCGGGACAACCTACGTATACGAAACACTGTTTTCTTTAATGAAGTTTACAAAGTCACGTCACAGAAGCCAATTAAGTAATGAACACTTGAAAGCATGTTTGCGATTGGGTGGTACTAAAACAATAGCTCCACGAATTGAAAAGCTGCTTACTAACAGAAAACTGCAAAAATCGCCGCGGATCTCTGATATATAAGAAAAAGTACTATTAGGCCTATTAGAGATTTGAATTAAATGTTTGTACTGTTGTTTTATTTTGTTAATTGAACTGTATAGCAATGAGAAGAAGACAAACAGTGAACAGTTTTATTTCGTAGTATGTTAATCTGTATAAAAGTGTATATTTTGTTTTGTTTCATTTTTGTGCAAACATGCAAAAATTTATTTCGTATATAGGCCTAGTTAGTTAACTGTACCAAATTGTATAGAGTACTGTTTTCAGTAGGCCTATAGTAGTGCAATTAACAGTGAAAGTGTGCTTCAATTAAAAGCTGAAATTAGCTTATATTCTTACGACAAATTTGGTTCACATACAAGTTCTTAGCTCCGCCACTGGAAGCAGCTACCCTTGCCCGCAGCTGTACGTCAGGGCTTGAGGGTTTGTACGTACGCACCAGAGTGTAGTCACTTGACGCTCCCTGGGCTAAGCAACATGGGCATCAAGTCATACGACTTCCTCCTTACCATTGTCACTACAGTGCTATTGAATTGATATGGTCTCAGGTTAAGGGACATATTGCTGCCAACAATAAAACTTTTTCATTGCGGGAGGTGGAAAGGCTTATTGTTGAGGGGGTGGAGAAAGTTGATGCTGAAGATTGGAAAAAAGCAGTGGCACATATAGAGAAAGAAATGAGGAAGGCTTCAGAGAGAGAAAGTGTACTAGATAATGCTATCGACAGCATTATTATTAGAGTTGGAGATTCCTCAAATTCCAGTAGTGATGCGACTTCCGACAGCGAGGGCAGTGGCAGCGAAGTAGACATGGAGGGAATAGTGCCGCTTCCCGTCGATTGAAGCCGTCTGAATGGCGAGTACAAAATTATTATTGTTGCCTTACTGTGAATGTTGAAGTGTGTATTACTACGTTGTGTCTTAACAATGCTCCTTCGTATTCGTATTATAGTTTTCGGGCAAGCCTATATATATAAAATTGTTTTCACGAGTGTCATTCTTCTCAGTTAATCTGTCGCATTTCTCCAGTGGTTTAAAAATGGCAGAAACACACATTAAAACATCGCGATACACCCTGATGGAATTTCTGTCATTTTGTTTTTGTTTACACATTACTGCTGCTCTATTCGTGAGTGTATTTTAGCTGTTAAAATATCAATTCTGTTGTAACATCTCGTTGTATTATTTTAGATGCGAAGAATATGCGATATTTAGTTATATTGTTTCTTTATTTTATGTATCACAGTTCTATATAAAGCATGAAACATTATATATTGTCAATGAATGTTTTAACGCAAGCCATTTAACGTCATCTGCTAGCTCACATCAGCTGATAGCGTGGTCTCACATGTTGGCAACATAGCGCTGTAGTTCCAAACTCGGCCGCTTAGCTGTCATACCCCATCTAAAAAAAAAAACAAGTTATATTGATATGGTTGAAAGACCGCCTTTCGCGATCAGCTGTTAAGCGAGTCACGTGGTCTGCCTTACGGCCTGTATTAGATCACGAAGGCAGTGACTACGGCCGTGCCCCGAACTTGGCCTCGACGGAATTAAGGAGAGAAATATCACGGGTACCTTAATACCGGACTCCATATTCTGACATGTACAGTAACCTTGTATTTGCATTCGTTTCATCGAAGTGTTAATGTGTTAGGAGCTACTATTTTAGCTTCAGTTCAGTATTGAATTGCAGTTCATTCTGTATTGTTCATGGTATACGAGTAATTAATTTTGTATTACGGGTATAGATGTTTAAGAATTTCAGTTCACGCTAAATAGTTGGTCATATTGCTTGGTGTAATTTTTGCTTAAGAGGAAGATATTTTAAGTGAAACTTTAGGCAGGATACGATACGAAGACTATGAAACAAAATTCTATGATGGGTGTCGTAAGAGGGCTTTTCGTCTTGTTACGGATTTCTGTACGTTGCAATGTTGTCGATGTTTGCGGTTTTCACCAATTTACACAAATTAATGCATTAATCAGTGATAGTGGGGCTACTGGCAGCCATTGCGTCTTCCGTATAGTGTTGCGACATTATACAATCAAAACCAGTGAATGACGTTACATTGTTGAGAAGCTTTTGCTATGAAGTATGCCAAAATCAGGGGCTGAACGAACGAGAGCATGGCGTGAAAGAAAACGTGCAAATGAGCCACCGAAAATTGAGAAAAAACCTAGAAAGAGTAGACTGGAACGAGTGCGAGAATGCAGGGCAAGGAAAAAAGCATTTTCTAACCGATCTTCGGTAAACGTCTAGAACACAACGCGACATTTTCTATTCACTAGAATACGTATAACGCTACTTGTGCCGTTGTTGCGCGAACGCTTTGACAAAATAAATTTTAAGCTTGGTTAAAACATAAATATCTTCCATCCTTGTCAATATTTCTCTCTTTCGTCCTCCCCTCCAAATCTCTTTCTTATTTTGTTGCCTTTCTGCCTTGTGTCATTGCTATCAACTGTTGACATTCTGTATTACAAAGAATCTTATTACTTTGAGAATACACTTACTACAGCACAAGATAGAATTCGAACCTGCGAACTGTCGATACTCCGAAACTGTATTAGTCCTACATAAAGTCCCAGATTCAGTTGAAATTATATTCCATATTTCATATCAACTGCCATATATTACGTCACAGATGACGTAAAATATTGAAGTCAGGCTGTTATTGGTTTAGGGTCGAATTCATAGTCGTTACTTATACAATGAGGATACACTTACGTAATGAGCATTTCCTTAGCACTTATTTCAGATCGTATTGCAGAGACGCTACTCATTCATATGCCCTGAGCATTCCCTTGACATCGAAAGAAATATGGCAACATGGCTAGACGTGAGCGCTTTCCTACATTCAATTGTTTTCCAGCGCCTTCAAACTGTTAAGTCGGCATTATTGTCATACACAAATACACAAGAAAAATATATTATAGAGCTAAAAATTATACAAGTTATCCAGAAAGCATTTTACAGAAAAGAAAGAAGTGAGCTAAGATAACTAGTTATGAAATATGGAGATATCGTCGAAAGTAAAAACAAATGATGATAATTATTCTCTCCAAAAGAAGAAATTGACACGGAACAAAATTGCAGTTGAGTTTAATGCAAACTCCAGAAATATTCCTGTAAGCAAATCATTTAAATTTATTTTTCAGTTATTTTTATGCTAAACAAAGTGGAAATGATATAATTACGCAAATTTTAACAGCTTATTCCTTGGGTAGAATACAAACAAAAATGCAAATAACATTTTGTTGGGACGTGAATACTTTTCCAAAAAAATGCCACTTAAATCTACCTGAAATGCTGCTGTATCATAAAATCTCAAAGCAAGCAGTACTTTCAGCAGTGGCGAAATCGGTAAGCCTCATGGTTGTATTGTGAATCGAAATGAGAGACACCAGAATATTCACAACAGTGTTCTTGTCAAAACGGTATCTCCTCTTAAATTGTTGATCATTATACATCTCTAAAGGGTTTTCCATATCTCTGATATATCTTTAGCTTGCCGAAACTCATTTTTATTTTAATTACAGAACTCAAATTAAATTAAATCATAATCATCATCTATTGTATACTGAATCAGCTGATTACAATGCATATGAGGAAACACTTGAGTAAGCTGACAAGCTACCTTATTTGAATAAGTGTTCACTTCAATGGGATTTATGAATTGGAAATTATTATAAGCAACTGCTTAAGGGTTTCCTTACGATAAGTGTTGACTATGAATTCGGCCCTAAATATAGAACAAGAACTAGAAGGGGACAGTAGGCTATTATTTTAATTTCATTTCACTTATTATATTCTATAGATCTTACGGTGAATGTAGAGTATCCAACGCCCACTGAACGAATATTTCACTTTTATCACTGCCAATGTTGCGCTATAATCGTATATGGAAGGTAGGCTATAACAAAAACCTAAACTAACCAAACCTAACCTGTCAAAGAAGCAACAAGTTATACTAAATATGTGTAAAATTGGCCTATGTCTCTATAGTGGGCGGGACATAAGTAACATTGAATGATCTGCTTAGATTAGCATTGAAGCTTTAAGATGTGGAACGAGTCAAAATTTTAGGGCCATATTCATAGACATTCTTGGCGCGGGCTTCCGGTGGATGATCAGCGAACTAACTTTTTTCGTATTCATAAACCAGTGTTAGCGATATGATATGATATGAATCCTGTACAAGTAATCAGTCGATAGCCGGGGATAGTTTAGCACGCTCGTAGCGCGGGCTAGCGAAATGTCTATGCATAGCACCCTTACTGACTAGGGTTAGGCTAAGTCAAGATAATCCAAGTAATAATCTTTAGTACAAGAGATAGCTATTGACTTACGGAACACTAATTTTGTCACTGAACTAGGGACCAAGGTAAGGCAAGCCAACCTAATCGTTTACACAAAGGATAATATCTCCTTACTAAACCCTCTATCCTTGTCACTGAAATAGGAGCTAAGCTAAGACAAGCTAATCTATTCTTTTGTACATGGGATAACTGTTATTCTCAACTGCAGGCCAGACTGTTGCAATAATCGCTCAAGTAGTTACACGGATTCTAGATTTTACTCCTATGTTCTGTAGTTCACTTACTAAATGCTTAGGATTAAGTGAATATTCCTACACCGCCAACAATCAAAGAGTGCAATGCTTGATCCCATTGGTGTCTGACCGGACTTCTAAGTTTTTAAAAAGACCATTTTAGGTTTTTGGAATAGGTGGAATAGATTTTTTAGCATTTTATGTCCAACCTGTGAAAGGCATCGGAAAAGCTGCCCGATCGTTAAAAATGTATCCTTACAGTTATTCTTAAAAAATAAATATACATTTATTAAGGGAACATGGACCACGAAACTGACCTTTTGAAAAACCAAACTATTTATAGAAATTAGTAATTTTCGAAATTTTTGCTCCTTCACCTTCAACATTATTTATAGTTTGAATAAATTATTGTAACAATTAACATTTTGTATAATATAATTTGCCTTGATATAACTACATAAATATCAATTTTTAATAGACAAAAGGTACAGCATACACAACTTTTGAATTAAATGTGTTCAAACTTGATAAGAACTGTTTTAGAAAGTAGGCCTACCAAACAAACAAAACAACATTATTTAGTGCTATGTTCCTGGTTGCAATACATGACCAAATTCTTTTCAAGATTCTCGAATGAGAAGTTTTTTCTAATGTCTCTCAAAATACATTTGAAGGACGAAATGGTTCTTTTGACAGCACATAACGTCGTAAGTGCAAATTTCATCACTGCGACTGCAGCAAGTACCTACGGTAACTGACAATTGAAGAGTCCCCTGCAAGAATGATGGATGTCACTTTCTTGTCGGAAATGAACCAAGACTGTCAATGCATAGCTTAAGACATTTAGAATGTACATAGAAAGTTATATGGCATTAACACTGATAGTCATTGTCCAGTAATGATCGGAAAATCATAGTTAAGCTTTGAGCGCTAAGCATTTCAAACTTTCAATTGCTTCTCCTGCAAAATGTATTCCAAATGACATCCATCATTCTTGCAGTGGACTCTTCAATTGAAGCTTTCGTCCTGGAGAATGGAGCACACATTTTTCAATTTTTCAACCCTGCATTCCTCCGCAATACTTTCTTCAGTTTTAATGTGACGGCTTCACCCACGGGTCCTGGTACTTGTTTCTGTAGAAGTGAGTCAATGACACCAATTGCATCTTTCAGTTGTAGCAACAAAGATTTCAAGTACTCAATATATTTTGGAAGGTCACTGAAATGTGCCTTGAGGAAAGCAAGGGAGCCATAGATGTTGTGACTGCTAAGTATAGATTTTGTCTTAGGAATTGAGGCAGCCTCCTCCACTTCGAGAGAGTCTTTCTCTCTCTCTCTCTCTTTCTCTCTCTCTCTCTCTCTCTCTCCCCTCTCCCCTCCCTCTCTCTGTAAGAATATTAAACTATTTTGTACCAAAACTAAATAAGCAGTTCTCTACAAATGGTATTTTACAAACAGGTGTGGGTTTCTGACCCTTTCCACTCAGCTGCGATGGATGTGATCAAGATGGAACCAGAGGCCGACCCATTGGCCTTAGAAGGAACTGATGCAACTGATGTCACAGATTCAGAAGAGAAAAAGCCTTTGTCAGAGGTAAATTTATAGGCGTTCATTAAAATTTACTTTCTGTATGAAACTTTTAGGTATTCTTCCACAATGTGTCAGCCATGTAACAGGTCAGGTCAAGGTAATGGGATTGTGATGTTATTTCTCTAATGAAAATAGAATTGGGGTTTAGGGTATAGATATGAATAGAGGAACGTAACAAAGTTCAGGTTTGGGATAAGTCAGGCCCAACCGTATGACCTGAACAAAGAAAAAAAAATAGTTGAATCTGCTATTTCTTAACTTCAAGGAAAATATTGCATGAAAAGTGACTGGGAAGATCGGAGTGAGGGGTACAATTGTTGTTACAATTTTAAAAAATTTTGGAATGAGTGACATCATTCCAGGATTGGTCACTTCAACCATTAAACGGTTTGTGGCAATCATAAAAAACCATGTGTATCGTACATACATTATAGTTCCCCTTATATTTAGTTCGTGTTCGGTATCTATATAAATTTGAACTGGTAATGGAAATTACGGGACAACGGCTGAACGGATTTTAATAAATGACCCCTCAGTTTGAAGCTTGGAACCCATAGTTTTTCAGAAAAATAGTAGTTTTCAGTGAAATGTCAGTTTTCCTACATAATTTTCCTATTTTCCAAAATCCATCTTTCGTCAGTTTTGAGAACTAATTGCATTTCAAAATAAAACAAAACACACACTACAATAAACAATAGGCTATTACACGAAGGCCATGACCAGCAGGATTGCTGACATATTTAGAGTTCAAATTCAGTTGGTTATGAAAAGCTTCAAGACTTACTAAAAATAATTTACAGGTCTGATTCTGCGGTGTATAATTTTCTGAGTACAGCTGGTATTGGATATTAAAATCTACAAACCTGGAGGTGGTTTGATGACATTATTACCATTAAAAATAATTATTATTATTATTATTATTATTATTATTATTATTATTATTATTATTATTATTATTATAGTTAATGCCATGATGTTAATATATAAACTATAAAACTTGCGTAAGATAATAATAATAATATTATTATTATTATTATTAAAAATCTAATATTTTATAGTTATTAATCAAATGGGTTGGGTTTTTTCATATATTTAATGGTGGTGTGGTGTAGATTCAGTGTTGGCTCGAGAGCGCAAAAATTACAGTTCCTAAGGAAAGACTGTATTACTTACTGATAAAATAAGAAGCCTAGAAAATTTTGTAGTATGCCGATCATTTCAGCAAGATCTCTTAGCAGAATAAAATGATTTTACCCTCTACATTTCAAGCTCTACATGCAGCAGGTACTCGAAGATGCTATGTCTACTGTTCCAAAGCATAGCAAACCTGACATTCTTTAACTTTCACTTACAATCCACAGTGATCTGAAATAGCTATTGCTTTACTCCCACATGAAAACTCCATTGATCGTCCTGACATTTTTACTTACGTTTTCGCGTTGAAGCTCAAAAACTGAAGGTGGATAGGTTCAAGATAAAGTATTTGGCATAAAAATAACATTCAGAGGTAGTATGTTTCATTATTATGGAAGCAAGTAATTTTCAAAATGTCTGGTATTTTTTTTTTTTTTGAAAATAAATCTGAAAAATTTTTATTTGAACGTATAACGAACTTAGTTTGCGGCGTTTGGTGCACAAGCCACTACTATGTGTATAAATTTGTCTGAACTCCACATTCTTGTTTTCTGTTTGCATAACCTCCACTCATTACTTATTGTAATGTCTGATTATTATATGTATAGTATTGTGTTTCTGACAACCCCGAAGACCTGGGCATATGATTTATAAAAAAAATATATATATACAGGGTGTCTCCAACCTTCAGTGTCAAAATTATGCAGATGAGAGAGGACTCTCTCCATACTGAGCATTTTGACATCAGGAACCAGTGGTCGCAAATGGATATTTCAGACGCCACGAGATCTTGAAAGTGTATGTGAGGGAGATTTCTGCAAACTGCTTTAATTTTCATAATAAACAGCTGCCTGGCGCAAAGAAATGTTGCTAATTGTATATAAGAAACCGGAGTATGAAACAATAATTTTGAAATTTAATAGGAAGTCGTTGGTTCTGTTCGTTAGTTCTCATTGTACTGTCATGCTGTCCAGTCTGTTCATTATTAAAAGATTTTTTAGGTTTCATTTGTGCTGCTACTGTTGATAGGTGTAGGCCATGCGGTATCTCGTGAAACCTACCTGTGAGTGAGTGGAAGGAAAAAGTGGACAGATGCTTACATTTATTGTTACGCTCTGGCTTGCAACTAGCTAACTCCCTTACCCCGCCACTCCTCTATTGGTTCTCTATTATTCTTAATAGCAATAAATGACCTTCCAGAATTCATTGAAGCAATAACAATTATGTATGCAGATGACACTACTTTCCTATGTTCTTCCTCTGCTCTAAATCAATTACATGCTCTCAACACTGACACTCTATCACAGATGGCTTTATGGTTTGAATCTAATGGTTTCTTGCTTAATCAAGAAAAAACTATCAACATAACTTTCAGCCTAAATTATCTAATAAATAAGGACAACAGATTCAACTACACAAAATGTCTAGGACTTTTTATAGACTCCAGTTTAGCATGGGATAAGCACATCGAATACATGTGCACAAAGCTATAAAGAGTTTTATATTTGTTAAAGAAATTAACGACTTGCGTTTCTCAAAATCATTCAAGATGTGCCTACTTTTCTTTCTTTCAATCGATAATCCGATATGCCCTAATTTTCTGGGGAAATGGAACCAAAATTGGAAGCGTCTTGATTTTACAAAAGAAAGCCATTAGAATTTTATGTAAATCAAACTCTCTGGAACATTGTCGGCCACTTTTGAATCACGGATTTTAACAATCATAAATTTTTGTGTGTATATATACTATATTTTACACTCGACAAAATATCGACAGTTACTCATTAGTGGCCAATACATGATCATGAAATTAGAAATAGTGAACAAATTAATATTCCAATAGATTACACAAGAGCAAAACACAAACTTTTTAATTGTGGGGATGAAATTATATAATAAGCTCCCCAGTCAATATTATAAATTACCAATCAATAGCTTCAAAACTAGATTTTACAATTGGTTATTAAATAATCCTTTTTATTCTGTTGCTGAGTTTTTCAACACAAATTTGTATGAAATTGTATTTTAATAAATAAATTTAATTGCAATTTAATTAGTTTCTTTAATTTAAAAGTTTCAAATTATTTCATGTTTTCATTGTATTATTTAAATTTTACTGTTTCTTTTATTAGTGTTTTTTAAAATGTATTTATATGTTTTTCAATGTATTCTGACGAAGCCTAAAACTGTATGTCTAATGGCCAAATAAATTGAATTGAATTGAACCATAAGATTCTTACTATTAGCTACTGGGTATGAATGCATTTGACTTCACGACATAACGAATTACCTATATGTTCGGAGTGTAGTTATAACACGAATCAACTTCTAACAAATAATAATATATTGCGATATTATGTTGTGTGTTTGTTCAGGGGCAAGGGAATTTATTGACTCCACACACGGCTTGGATAAAGGAGGAGTATGAGGACCCCAGCTATGAACAGATATCAGAGGTGAAGGCTGAGGTGTCTCCCATGCCAGCAACACTTCCTGTGGCCAAGTGTGAAGCTGAGGTGTGTTGAATAGCTTCATTAAGTAAAGTGCTACCACTGAAGTACTACTACTGTTACAGTGCGTCTTCACTGTCATGCCGGCCATATGCCCGATGAGAGACCACGCATGAGCTTGCTGAACTTAAAGGCTCATTCACAATGAAAATTAAACATAACGAAAGCGTTAACTTAAAGATGTAAACGTTACGGTAAAATCAAGAAGTCATACCGTCATTCACGATGGGAACATAAACATAACAGCAAACATACTTGGTAACCATGGAAACATAACAACGACGCCATTTCCTCATATTTTGTCGTATACTTCAGCACTCCACGATTGTGTTCTATTTGCAAATCACGTAAGCATAAGCATGAAAGTTTGGAGTTTGCAAACTTTCATGTTAACGTCTTACGGTAATGTTTATGTCAATGCTTACGTGAATAATTGTGAATGATCCCATTTGGTAGCCTGGGCGCAAACTTCTGTGTTTATGTTACGGGTATGTTTAATTTTCATTGTGAATGGGCTTTAAAGGCTCATTCACAATTAAAATTAAACATAACGTAAGTGTTAACTTAAGAATATAAACGTTACGGTAAAATCAAGAAGTCATATCATCATTCACGATGGGAACATAAACATAACCTCAAACATACTTGGTAACCATGGAAATATAACAACGACGCCATTTCCTCATATTCTGTCGTATACTATAGCGCTCCACGATTGTGTTCTGTTTGCAAATCACGTAAGCATAAGCATGAAAGTTTGGAGTTTGCAAACTTTCATGTTAACGTCTTACGGTAATGTTAATGTCAATGCTTATGTGAATCATTGTGAATGATCCCATTTGGTAGCCTGGGCGCAAACTTCTGTGTTTATGTTACGGTTATGTTTAATTTTCATTGTGAATGGGCCTTAACTCGTTAAAACTTACAATGATGCTCCATGCACAATATCTGGTTCTCTGATGATCAATATCTGTCATTCTGTGATGCCGAGTAGCCATGCAATTGAAATCAAGCCTCATAAAAAATCGATCGGCGATCAAGTTCTTCAGTATTTACTTTTTCTAACACCGAAATACGAAAATTAAGCCTGCAATTGTAATCTTGGGACTGTAATTCATGACATGATGGAGTTCTGTATGGTTTTAATTTCAATAATTTTATGTAGAACCAAGGACCCGGGTTGTTCCTAATATTAATTGTTACCATAACAGACGTATTCTGTAGGACCTAAAAATTAATCCTTACGTAGATTCTTCGAGAAATAGTTGCCACCAAGTCACTCAACTAAGTGCACTCCTTGTTTTTTTATTTTACTTTGTTATTAACGACGCTGTATCAACTATGAGGTTATTTAGCGTCGATGGGATTGGTGATAGCGACATGGTATTTGGCGAGATGAGGCTAAGGATTCGGCATAGATCACCTGACATTTGCCTTACGGTTAGGAAAACCTCGGAAAACCCCAACCAGGTAATCAGCCCAAGCGGGAATCGAACCTGCGCCCGAACGCAACTTCGGATCGGCAGGCAAGTGCCTTAGCCGACAGAGTTACTCCTTGTTGACTTAATATAAAAATGTCAACATACATGTCGAACTTGGAGTCAGGCCACAAAGGGAAAAACACTGAAGGAGAGGGATTTGATGCAGTACTGTGAATTGAACTTCGGCGTAGCTCAATGGTTAAAGCGCTTGGTATGTAGAACCAAGGACCCGGGTTCGATCCCCGGCACTGGAACGAATTTTTGCCTCTAATATTAATATTAATTCAATAATTTTTGCCACTCCTGCAGATGCTTTAGAAATCCATGTCTGCTATGCTAAACGTCTCAGAGACTTGCGTGGGCTACGCTCTAATGTCGCACCAGTTTCATCTAGTTTTTCCTCCATAAGAACAGTCATTTACAGAACCTGTTTCATTGAATCTATTAAATAACCTTAATATTGTTTTTTTAGAGGGTACTGCCTGTCAAGAGATTTACGTTTGAACTCGTTGAAGCACACGATTTTCTATTGTTCATGTTGTATATGTAAATACGAAACTATCGATCTGTTCTCCATCTCAGCTAAACGAATACTGCCAGAGGCCAGGTTACAGATAGTGTTTTATTTATAGAAGTGTTGATATGAATGGGAATGATCTTGACTAGCTGCGTCAGAATATGCCATGTCGTCTTAATGGCAGAAGCATGGCCTCGAACCAGGCACCCAGCCGTCAATCATCGTGGGCATGATGGCGAAGACTCACTGTAGAATGCAGTTTAATGGGGTCAGCAAATACCCCATTATATAGGAAGATACACCATTCACACAGAATTTGTTAATGTAGTTTTTGAGCCTTATATTGTATATAGAGGTTTGTGTGGTTTTCTGTGTAAATTTGCAATAACCCTGTATCAATTATTTCTTCTTTATAAATGCTTTTAGGAGGAATTATGTGACGTATACACTGTGAAGGACTCGAATGTGGAAGCAAGACAAGAGAATGATGAATCCCTGAGTGAGAGGTGATACGTAGAACCAAGGATCTTCCCTTGTCACCTATTTAATGAGATTGTCGGAGGTAGGGCTGCACTCTAAAACACCAATTAGAATTTAGTTTTTCCTCCTTCAAGAACACGGCGTTTTTGTATTCTTTTTGTCATTTAAAACCTGTTTCATTGAATCTATAAAAATTTTATATTGTTTTTCTAGAGGGTACAGCCTGTCAAGAAATTTACGTTTTAATTTCTGACTCAATTATACAATTTTCTACTATTTATGTACTTGTTGTATATGTAAATACGTTCCCTTAATGAATATCTGTTTAAAATGATAACGATCTGTTCTCATCTCATTACTAAGCGAATACTGTCAGAGGCCAGGTTACAGATAAACTGTTTTATTTAAGCGTCCTAGTTTGATAGAATGGGGATGATCTTGAACTGTATCAGCATACATGTTGATTTAAACATAAGAGCCTGTTTTCATGTCAAAATAAATGAGAAATCAATAAATTATTAGGATGATGCAAAAGGCCCTTAAAGAATGCAGTTTAACTGTTTATCTGCAAAAGTTTTAAGGAAGATACCATCATTTGACAAATTTGTTAATAAAATACAAATACTACCTTTTTATATTGGATATAGAGATTTATGTGCTTTTTTGTAAATTTAAAATCCTTATCAATTATTCTCTCTTTTATCAATGCTTTTAGGAGGAGTTAAGAAGTACACTTGAAGGACGAATGTGGAAGCAAGACAAGAGAATGATGAATCCCTGAGTGAGAGGTAAGTGCCATACTTGCAAATCTTCCCTTCCACCTAATTAATGGATTGTCGGAGGTAGGGCTGCTCTCAAAAAAGGCTGAAAGTTAGAATTTATAAAACAATTCACCTTCATGAACCAAGCTTGGTATTCTTTGTATAAAATATTCAATTGATGATTAATACCTTTTTTCTTTCTCTCTGTGAAATATCTACAACTCCTGCTGTATAAGAAATTCGTTCATCACATATTTTTCTCCTCTTTTTGGAAGAAATAGAAATGTTTAATTTTTTTGCAGTGGTAATTTTGGTTTTATAATTTTTCCTATTGGCCTTCGTGTCATAATAGTGAAAGAAAATTCGTAATAATTACGAAAAATCCGTGATAATGGACACCTTTGAATGTGGAACTTTATCAAACATTCAAATTCACATTCAAATTTATTCACAATTTACATTTGAAATGATACATATGAATATATACCCGAAATGAGCATATGCTCGTGCTCGGGTACAGTCCAGTAGTCTACATAAATTTTAAAGAGATCAATAATAAAGTTGATGTTAGAAATAATAGTAACAATAATAATAATAATAATAATAATAATAATAATAATAATAATAATAATAATAATAAAATAATAGTAGAATAAAAGATGATACAAAGCTAGTAATAAAAATTAATTCATTAATAATAGTAGTAATAATAATAATAATAATAATAGTAATAAAACAAAAATATTTACAATAATAAAATAAATACTAAGACGGATAAAATAAAATTTAAACCACTAGCGAGAGTTAACAGAACTTAAATAAGCATATAATAACCAGAAAAAAAAAAAATGAACTCGAAAATCAACAGAAAAGTTCGTTGTATCGCAGATGACAGCAACCGCCGTATTGACATTGTGCTATGCATTATTGGTAGTAGGGGGGGGCCGAAAGTCTACGTAACTGCCGTTCTCTTCTAATCTTCTCATACAATCATGGGAAGTTAATGCTGAAAAACAAAATGTCTACGAGTCAAGCTGTTCATTATTACCAGGATAAATACAAATAATAGTGAAATATATTAATCAAGTTTCAGTTATAGATCTCCCCTTTTGTGCAAGAGGTATCATATCAAAATATTTTATGAATGACGGGGAAAATATAAATTTCAGTAACTCTCTAGTGAGAGAGATAGTGACAAGTACAATCAAGTGTATCTGTGGCAATGCTAAGAAATCATTTATTGGAGATATACACTGTTATTAATTAAGAAAATGATCTATATATATTTATGAGATAGTACTTCTCAGTAAATGGTTGGTAACTCAAATTTTTGAGAGACATAGTCTATATTAAATTCTGATTTGAAATCTTATGTGTATTAGAAATTGATGCATTATTGAAAGTTGTTTTGTGAAACAATATGTGATATGCTTTTACAACTTCAAGTGTTACACACACTCATTTGATATTTTCATCATAGCATTTCTGACACACACATCGGATTGTCGAGTGAAGAAACTCTGCAATGCACCTGTAAGCAGAGTTCCAAAAATGATGGCCCCTCTCATAACGTTGACAGTGGAAGGAATATTGACTGTCAACTTCACAATAAAGAGTGTGTTCAAAAAGACAGCTTGGAGGGACAACATCACACGAAAAAAGACGACAGTGCAGTGAAGTGTGATGCTTGTGGGAGATCTTTTATACACTTGCATCATCTCAAGAGACATGTGCAAACTCACACAGGGCAAAAACTGTACAAATGTGAGTCTTGTGGTAAATGCTTCTCGAGTTGGGAATGGCTGAAAATTCATGAACGTCAGCACTCTGGCGAAAAACCATTTAAATGCAATGTTTGTGGGTATCGTTTCCCCAAGTTGGAACATCTGATGAACCACGAGCGCATGCACGCAGGTGAAAAACTATTCAAATGCGAAGCTTGTGAAAAGTGCTTCTCAGAATTGGAACATCTAAAAAATCACGAACGTCAACACACTGGCGAGACGCCCTTCAAGTGCGACATATGCGGTAATTTCTTCTCTCGTTCGGGGAATCTCAAAGTTCATAAACGGCAGCACACCGGTGAGAGGCCGTTCAAATGTGATACCTGCGGGAAAAGATTTTCTCAAGCTGGCGTGCTGAAAATTCACGAACGCCAGCACACTGGAGAGAAACCATTCATATGTAACTTCTGTGGTAAAACTTTCTCACAGTCGGGAAATTTGAAAACCCATGAGAGGCAGCACACGGGTGAGAGACCATATAAATGCAATGTGTGTGGTAGCTGCTTTTCGAAATCTGACAATCTGAAAAGTCATGAACGGATGCATACAGGAGAGAAGCCTTTCAAATGCAAAGCTTGTGGAAAATGTTTCTCGCGATGGTCGCATCTTAGAAGACATGAACAGCAGCACACAAGCAATTGAATTTTTAAAAATGTATTCCCATACATCATACATCATCAAAGCATTAACATGTGGAACAAATCGAAAGTTACAAAATTTTTGGCAAGATAAAGTGTGGGGTAATTCATTTCCACCATTGGGCATTATTAAAATTCATCAAAGTCAGCACACAGGAACATTTAATTCAAGTTCATTTGTCTGCTGTAAGAATAATTGCATGACCAATAAGTTTCAGGTGTCATTTTATATCTCAGTGTGAAACATTTTTTGGCTAAGAAAGCCATTCGCAGAAATTGGGACTATTAATCAGATTGCAAACTTATTTTGAATTGGAATTTTGAATTTCATATGTCATATACGGACTGTGAATGTCTCTTAATTTAGTACTGGTAGTGATACTTGTGTAGAATTCGTCAAGTTTCTCAGAAATCGCAGTCACGGTTTAACTTTTCTTTCAACACTGAATGCAAGATTGATATTTAATATTAATTAATATATTATATACACGTAGTGAAGGTGACATTCAAAACGGTGTACCATGTAGACACAAAATCTTCACGCATCTTATTTGAACACGCGTTTTAAACTTGATTCAATATTCTTCCCAGATTGCATGTATATGCGCATAGAAAATTGAACCTTGTAGATGCAGCTTTAGATTATCAGAATTCCTATGACAGATGTAAAGAATGTCAGATTTCACTTCCCTTTCGCAAATATTTGAGATTCACATGTACGAGAAGTGTCTAAACAAATTCAAAATGACCTAGATTTTAAGTGTGCAATTTCGCTGAACTGCGATTTTCAGTAATGCAGGTGAGACTCTCGTGTAGCCATCAATTGTGAACGAGAAGTGTACAGGATCCTCAATAATTGTGATATTTAAGCAGGAAAACTATCTTATATTATAACTGACGCTTGTTTCTTGGAGAAGATGAAGTGTATGCTAAATACATTTGTGTAGAACTGAGGTTAATATAACTTTATAGATTGTGATGCAAAAATGAAGTTAAAATGTTTTTATCGGTTGCATTGTCGTAATATTGCGAGCGATATCTAATGTATCCTTGCCAGTTAGTTTCATTTGCATGTTGTATTAATTGCCATAGCTTTGTGGTAAGATGTATACACAAGTATGTTTCTTCTTGTAGCTTTTTCCTTATGAAATCTTGTTATTACTCTGGTATAGACGAATATAACTATCTCCAACAGTTCCAATAAATAAGGTTGTCTGCTATTGCTGAATAATTTTGTGTAATTTTGGAGAGGAGTAAAGGAAGAAATTCAATATTTGCGTGTTCAGTTTATCGTATTTATATTTATATTTCCCCCTCCATATCCTTGAATAAATATTATTCTTATTCTTTTGTTAGTATATTATTTTTACTGTGTGTATACTGGAGAAAAAGGTGGTGAATTCTGTGTAGAACATAAAGTAGTTGGAGAGATGATTACTGTCCAGTGCACAGGAATTTTGTCGTTTTAATTTCTTTTTCATCAAACTTTAAGATTTTCAAGGCTTAGGCAGAGTACAAAACGAAATTAAGTTAAAAAATTAATTATTGATACACATCTAGGTTTCATGATGAGATCTACAACAAAAAATGTGGTGGAACGCCATTCTGGTGCATTTCGTCAGAAAAAAAAATAGCATTCTGTGTGTGAGTATATCTGTTTATCCTTGATGTTATATAATGTTACATAAAATAGAATCTCGGAATTGAAAGAAATTTTAGGAAACCGAACCGAAGTAGAACAAACTAAAACTAACACTGGAAAATTGAATCTAAAAAAATATATAAGCTAACCTAAGAAAATGGATTTTGCCCGAGGAAACCAAAAGTAATAACAAACGAAGAAACATGTAACGTGTAAACATGCTAAACAAAGACAATCAAATCTAGTCTATGCAGGTTAGAAGTAAGCTGAACTACTATTGAGGTATGTTAGTATCTCTCTAAATTGAATATGCTGGAGTGGAGGGTGTATAGAAGGTGACAGGAAGTGAGTGCAAGAAATGACATGAGTCATATTGTGGATTCTTAATTATATTTTTCGTAGTACAGAAGAAAGCTAAAGCCTCGTATTTGATACAGCGTCGTTAAATAACCAACTAATAATAATAATAATAATAATAATAATAATATACGAAACGAAACCTAGATTTTGATACAACGTAGTAAAATAACCCTAAAAAAAAAAAAAAAACTAAAGTGCGTACCATACAGCCATAAAAGCTGCGACGCATGAGAAAGTCGTCTGTTATCTTATCCAATGAGATGCTAGTAATGCAGTGCTGGTAATATTCATCATAGGTCTACATATTTCCTTCTACGAGTATTTTCCCTGGACCAAGGGAATAATTGAGGTTCGTATAATTAAATACGAGAATTATCCCTGGACCAAAATGGCAGGAGGCGAGACTGTGACAAGGTTAGTTTGGGCTAGTTTTGGGGGATAATTAAATGACAAAAAACCAGATTTCCCTACCATTAACAATGCTACAACTATTAAAACACTGGAACATTACTTCTACGAATTTTTCTAGAGACCGCTGTAATAGAATGTGTTTCACGCAGCCACTCCTAACGCTGTTAATGGATGCTGTGCTCGTCACGCTTTGCTTACAATTCTTCTATAAAAGAAACTGCGGTATTTAGATGGGTTGTTGAGTGTCACATGTTCCTAGAAGAAAGAGATATGATTGAAGACAATCCAGATAGTCTATGCTCGGATATTGGCTTCCTTAATTATGGTGATGGGTAATTGAATTAGCATTGGGCCTCAAATCACATGTTGTAATTAGATATGTACTTGTTATATTATAGTCTCTCATTTCTTGATATATATTCTTAGTTGGTGAGTTCATTAAATTATTACGTAGTCATAATGGAATTATATATATATACATATATATAATTCCATTATGACTACGTAATAATTTAATGAACTCACCAACTAAGAATATATATCAAGAAATGAGAGACTATAATATAACAAGTAAGTGTTTTGGTTCTTTTCTCCGTCACGAAATAGTACCCTACGTTAATGTACACAATGTCTCGGAAAGTTAAACAATATTTAAGAAAATATTGTTCTTACATCATTCGGGACTTGGTTACAGCCGTAGGCTATTACAATTTATACGGTACTAGTCTTTTAGGTTAGGTGAGATTTCGTTACGGTATAGCAGGTTATGATTGGGTCAGTACCTGATCTCTTATGTCAGTACTTAAGAAAATAACGTTGTTCATAAATGTGTCTTTCGGATATTTTGATAATAGTCCCTTTAACACATTTTGTGTATGTGAAATAAGCATAATAGGCTTAATTCTGCATTAAAGACAAAAATATAAATTCAGTCAATAGCGATTTTTTTTATTATTAACAACAACTAAGTTAACTGTTTTGGTAAATAGCCTAAGTGAATACGAAATTCCAAGCATGGCATATCAATAAAGAACAATTCTTTAAACATATATAACTTATATATAGGTAGGCTATATCAATATCTGAGTATATCTGTGCAGTTACGATGAATGTGATCAAAAATGAGCCCGACGTAGACCCGCTGGCTTGTGGAGGAAGTTCTGGCACAGATGCACAAGAGAGAAAGCCTTCGTTACAGGTAAATAAAAAAGCATTTATCAATGTGTTTGTTTTCCATATTTATGCCTGAGTGGTACGTATGTGTGCTGCATTGGACGCTGATCCAGATCCTTTAACTCATTAAAAACGTAAAACCGATAATCATTTTGCAATTTCTCTATGTTTTGCAGGAAGGAAATTTGTTTAATCCGCAATGTGCGTGGATAAAAGAGGAATGCATGGACGGCAGCTATGATTTCACATCGGAGGTGAAACGTGAAGAATCTGTTACAGAAGATAAATTTCCTGCAGTGAAAAATGAAGCTGAGGTGAATTGAATGAATTATCATGGATCTTATCGTTCTCTTACTGAGGACGGATTCTTTTCATTAAATATTCATTCTCTGTTTTATTTGGAATGATTTGGTTGTTCAAAAATTGTTAAATATTCTTGGCGCGCAATTGATTATTTGCTCCTTTGTTTATATCCAATTAACTTAACTGCTGAGTTGCCTACTCACTAACAAAAGTGAGCTCGTTACAATCTATTCGTCGGATTTCTGTTTCGAAATACCATACCCAATTTGGAGACAATAAGAAACGAATTCATAGCTAATATTGTGCTTTGGAATAAGAATAAATATTCGTGAAACATTTCTTCATGTATTACTTCTCTATAGGGAGAACTGAATGACTTTTCCAAAATTGGGAGGGACGTAGTGGGTGATACAGTGAAAAATTTTCATCAAGAAAAACCCATTACCGGAAATGGGAATCGTACTGTAGAATCTATAGCACTGTAAGATGTTCGCTTTTCTGTTATTGTGATGGCGAACTTTGTACGCATTCCGTAGGCTAAATAAAGCATTACAATAGTTTGAAGAACTTTATTGACTTTACATTTAGGCCTACAATAAATGTTCAATGTGATGACTATCAACTTCGTTACATAGCAAGTAACGACAAACCATGTTTTGTCTCACTCTCTGGAAGATTCCACGGTCCTCTCTTATGGTACTGGTACCGACAGCCAGTGGGGTAGCCAGATTAATTATTTTAGGTGGGCCAGATATACAGAGTTTAGAAAGTACCTGACCCATCTCCTGACAATCCGCTGCCGTCAATTCTCTTGAAACTCATTCTCGGAAGTCTTATTTAATGACATGCAAAATTATGATACACAACCATGCAAGGCATACCTATACAAACGCTTCATAAGATGAACTGGAGCTGTTGAGATTTCCTAGCAACGAACCTGTCGATTGCTGATGATGGGTCTTCAACAAATCCCAACTTTTCTCTCTCTCTGTCGATGGATAGAATTGCTAGATTACAAAGCCTTGTGCTTGACATGATTGTCGAATTTTTCTTCATTTCAGAGCTTTGAAAAAGTTTTATATCATTGCCTTAATGAAGGACGAACACTTACTAATATCCATTCTTGGAGACTGAGGTGCTTCTGATAATGAATTTGCAAGAGCAAGAATATCGTCTAAACATACCAAATAAAATAAGGTGTCAAGTGTTTCTAGCTGATGTAACAATTCAGTAGCCTCCATGGCTTCCTTCTTTTTATCACTGCCAAACAATTTTTTATGCCCAGTCCAACACAGTTAAATTGGCTCTTGAAGAAATGAACGCAATTTTTACTTCTTACCTTAATTCTATAGACTGTAACTATTGCTCTGGATCCGTGATTTAGTTTTAATGTTGAATATTTTCCATTAAAAAAACGCAAAAATTCGCATATTTTTTGGGTGGGCCTGGGCCCATCTGGCCCACCCACTGGCTACGCCACTGCCGACTGCTGCAAAGATTCTCTCAACAAGCTCATTTACTGTTTCTACCGATATTGCATACACAATAACCTTCACATAACCGCAAAGGAAAAAGTCAGGGGATGAGGTCAAGGGACTGGGCATCCCCTTCCAATTATTCTGTGCCTGAAGATACGTGGGCCAGGTGATCGAAGTGCGATGGAGGACCGTCGTGCTGCTATCACATACTAGCCTACTGGATGTGTCCCGGGTTCGAGTCCCGGTCAGGTGTGGGATTTTTCATTGAAAGATCCTTACTAACACTTGTGGTGGATGAGGTCGCTGATTGGAGTTTTACTCGGGGTTCTCCCGTTTATTCTCCATATTAGACATCTACATCATTTCGTCATAGCATTGCCTCGACGCACAGAGGGAGCAGACTTAGTGACGAGGGGGGGTTGCTTGCTCGAAATCTGGGTATGCAGCAAACCTTACTGTAGTCAGCCTATTTTGAAGACTGTTGTTGTTGTTTTCTAATGCCAGGCGTTGACAATAAAGTCATTTTGACCTCTTGCACTCCAATATTTTTCAAAGATATTATCATGGTCAGCCAATGAAGCACAGATTTTGAGGTGTTCCGAATCCATTTCTTGGTTTGAATTGCACAATGGGCAGTTAGGGGACTGATATATTCCAATTCTATGCAGGTGTTTGGCCAAACAATCATGGCCTGTTGCCAATCTAAATGCAGCTACAGACGATTTTCGTGGTAAATCGGGAATTAACTGTGGATTATGATGCAGAGAGTTCCATTTTTTCCCTTGAAATTGTGTTATCAAATTTTGTTTGTTGAAATCTAAGTATGTAGATTTAATAAATCTTTTCGCAGAGTAATACGTAGATTTAGTAACAGGTCTGTAAGTAGCAGTGCTGCCCTTCTTTGCTAAAGCATCCGCATTCTCGTTTCCCAGGATTCCACAATGGGATGGTATCCATTGGAATAAAATTCTTTTATTGAGTGTTATTAATTGAGAGACCATTTTAGTTATTTCTGCTGTTTGAGATGAAGGTGTATGTTTAGAGACTATTGATAGAATAGCTGCTTTGGAGTCTGACAATATAACTGCATTCTTAAATTTATTGATGTGGCATAGAAGATTCCTGAGACTTTCACTTATTGCAATGATTTGAGGATTAGTGCAATAGATCGTAACAGGTCGCAGTGCTGGGCCATAGTGCTCACCTCCCGTGAATTCCATTCCAGACTACTGAATGCGTAGAAAGTTCACCATCACAATGCTGTAGATACTCCAATTCTCATTTCCTGATAAGAAATCTTCACCATATCACCCTCTACATCCGCCAAATTTTGAAAAAGTCATTAAGTTACACTCTATAATATATCTGCATTCGTGAAGTTGGTTTTAGGAATGCAGCCCCACTTACTGTGCAAACTACGCTCACATTGCGTTCTTATCCTGCACTATCTTGTCTGACATCGCCTGCGACTCAACATGCACTCAGTCTAAGAGTGACTGATTTCACAACAAAGCATTTTGGACAGAGTTAAATGTAAGGAAGTCTTTCCCTTTATTTAGTATTGTTGTAGGTTATCTCTTTAATATTTTTTCCATTCCAAATTATCTTTACTAAGTAACTTTTTACATGTGGCATGCTTGAAAGCAATACAGTTTGTCAGGGTCGTCGGAGATAATGTAGACACTCCATTTTCACACCTTTCTGAAGCTAGCCAAGTAACATTTGATTGTACAGTGACATTCCTCGCTTATCACATTATTATGAAGAATATGAGTGTTCATATAGCGATATCTTGATCTTAAAAAAGATTTTATTTTAGTAGGTTATTTTCGTCATCATCATCATCATCATCATCATCATCATCATCATCATCATCATCATCCACGAATAGTCCACACCTGTGGAGTAATGGTCAGTGCATCTGGCTGCGAAACCAGGTGGCCCGGGTTTGAATCCCGGTCGGGGCAAGTTACCTGGTTGAGGTTTTTTCCGGGGTTTTCCCTCAATCCAATATGAGCAAATGCTGGGTAACTTTCGGTGCTGGACCCGGACTCATTTCACCGGCATTATCACCTTCATTTCATTCAGATGCTAAATAACCTAGATGTTGATACAGCGTCGTAAAATAACCTAATAAAATAAAAATCCACGAATTAGGCCTCTGTAGACCTGTTTCGGCCCCATCTAGCAGTCTTCTAAAAGGTCTTCTTGGTCGACGATGTCCTCTAGGTTTATACTGCATCATAATTTTTGGGATTCTTGATTTTTCCATTCTTCTTACATGATCTAGCCAATTGATTTTGTATCTGCTGATTTTTTTCTTCTACTGACTCTACTTCTAATTGTTCTAAAATTTCTTCATTCCTTTTTCGGTCTAAAAGAGTATAGCCTGCTGTCCTCCTGAAAAATTTCATTTCCGTTGCTTTGATTCTATTCATGTCTTTTCTTTAATGTCCAAATCTCGCTTCCGTATAAAAGGGAGGGTAATGCTAGTGTATTATATATTTTTATTTTTATAGAGTTTTGTACTAATTTAGCTTTTAATGTATTAGTTTCATTTTGGAGATGCCGATAAGCTCACTGTATTATAATATCAATTTTTGTTTATCACCTGTGCTTATCTTAATATTTGGATTTATATGAACGTTTTCGACACTCGGTGTGTGTCATCTTCAGATATGGGGCCTATGTCATTGTGTGTTGTGAAGCCCTAGCTTCTTAATTATGTTGTGGGTTGTTCACTTGTGTATGGCCTTTCATGATTTCTTAGTTTACTATAAGCAGTATGTGGTTGGTTACTGTGATTCTGTTAAGTTCTATCTTTTGAAAAACCCGTATAGTCCCAGCCATGCACCACATAGGAACATTCCAACATCATCTAAAATAACACGCATGGCCATACTAGACAGCGGACCCAACAGAAAATAGCTTGTATTATATACGTCTAAGTATTCAACAACAGCATCCACGATCCACAGCAGTCAACTTGAACAACATCAAAAAACCCCAACATACAATATGGAATATCAGTGAAAGTGCGTCAAAAAGACAGTTCTTACCAAGAACAGTAAAGTAACCCAATTTTAACGATACAACAGGCCAACACAGCCAACCATATATGTGAAAAAGTAATATAGTGCATACAGTGTTTTACAGTGTATATATTTATTTGTTTTTTATTTGTTTATAATTATGTGTTATAATGTTTTTAACATAATTTTATTGTCCTATACGGGTTTTTCAAAAGATAGAACTTAATAGAATCACAGTAACCAACCACATACTGCTTATAGTAAACTAAGAAATCATGAAAGGCCATACATAAGTGAACAACCCACAACATAATTAAGAAGCTAGGGCTTCACAACACACAATGACATAGGCCCCATATCTGAAGATGACACACACCGAGTGTCGAAAACGTTCATATAAATCCAAATATTAAGATAAGCACAGGTGGTAAACAAAAATTGATATTATAATTTTAATGTATTGTTTATTATTCCTAGAATTTGTGTAAATTTGCTAATTTTCTTGTTCACATCTTTTTCATTTTGATAAGATATTTCACAACCCAGATAATTGAAATTTTGTACTTGTTCGAGGCATTGGTTATTGTGTATTATCTTACTTCTGACTGGGTCTTGTCCTAAAATTGCCATTACTTCTGATTTTTGTTCTGAAATTTCCATCCCAAAATCTTTTAATATTTTATTTAATGTTGTTGTTGTTTTCTAATGCCAGGCGTTTGACAATAAAGTCATTTGACCTCTTGCACTCCAATATTTTTCAAAGATATTATCATGACCAACCACTGAAGTACAGATTTTGAGGTGCTCCGAATCCATTTCTTAGTTTGAGTTGCACAATGGGAGTTAGGGGACTGATATATTCCAATTCTATGCAGGTGTTTGGCCAAACAATCATGGCCTGTTGCCAATCTAAATGCAGCTACAGACGATTTTCCTGGTAAATCGGGATTTTATTTAATGGATATAATCCTCTTTGTAAATTATTCTCTGAATTGGAAATTATGACTTGATCATCGGCATAGAGTAAGGTATTTAATTAAATTCTAGCATTAAAAGTATGTTATTTTACGAAGCTTTATCAACATCTTTGGTTATTTAGCATCTGAATGAAATGAAGGTGATAATGCCGGTGAAATGAGTCAGGGTCCAGCACCGAAAGTTACTTAGCATTTGCTCATATTGGGTTGAGGGAAAACCCCGGAAAAAACCTTAACCAGATAACTTACCCCTACCGGGAATCGGACCCGGGCCACCTGGTTTCGCGGCCAGACGCGCTGACCGTTACTCCACAGGTGTGAACTCTTAAAATAGAAATTTACATAAAATATTACATGGAGGGTTGAAACAATCTGCATATATAAATTTGGATTTTTATGGGCTGTCAAATATTTTACATTTGAGAGACTCGGTCATCTTCTGCTTTGATAGAATATTATTTCCGTATGGTATGTTTAATTTTTCACAGAACGGGGCATGTGAGCTGGACATATTTAACGAGGATCTGAAGCTAGATGTAACAAAAGAGGAACATGACGTCTTGACTGAGAGGTGAGTGTCATCAACACAGATTGGACTTAATTACTTTCCTCACTCTACTGTTAACTGTGGTGCAAGTATATTTAAACTTGAAAGAAATATAAACAGAGCTATTAGCAAACAGTTTCTGTTGCTTGCTTCCCTACTGTTAAGTTTACTTTTGTAATAAATTTAACAATGTATAGCTGAACTTTAAATGTGGAGCGTAACAGACAAAATTTAAACTCTAATTCACTGATTCTTAATAATACAAAATAAATAAGCCACATAAATTAAGTACGCTTCCATATATAATAAATCTAGTCATTCAATTCAATTCAATTTATTTGGCCATTAGACATACAGTTTTAGGGTTCGTCAGAATACATTGAAAAACGTTTAAATAAATTTTATAAAACACTGAAAAAATTTATTTTATTTTATTGGGTTATTTTACGACGCTGTATCAACATCTAGGTTATTTAGCGTCTGAAGGATATGAAGGTGATAATGCCGGTGAAATGAGTCCGGGGTCCAGCACCGAAAGTTACCCAGCATTTGCTCCTATTGGGTTGAGGGAAAACCCCGGAAAAAACCTCAACCAGGTAACTTGCCCCGACCGGGATTCGAACCCGGGCCACATGGTTTCGCGGCCAGACGCGTGGACCGTTACTCCACAGGTGTGGACCACTGAAAAAAGAAACAGTAAAATTTAAATAATACAATGAAAACATGGAATAATTTGAAACTTTTAAATTAAAGAAAACTAACTAAATTGCAATTAAACTTATTTATTAAAATACAATTTCATACAAATTTGTGTTGAAAAACTCAGCAACAGAATAAAAAGGATTATTTAATAACCAATTGTAAAATCTAGTTTTGAAGCTATTGATTGGTAATTTATAATACAGACTTGGGAGCTTATTATTTAATTTCATCCCCATAATTAAAAAGTTTGTGTTGCTCTTGTGTAATCTACAATATGGAATATTAATTTGTTCACTATTTCTAATTTCATGATCATGTATATTGGCCACTAATGAGTAATTGTCGATATTTTGTCGAATGTAAAGTACTAAATCATATATATATATATATATATATATATATATATATATATATACATACATACACAAATTTATAATTGTTAAAATCCGTGATTGCCCCTGAAAAGTGGCCGACAATGTTCCAGATAGTTTGATTTACATTAAATTCTAATGGCTTTCTTTTGTAAAATCAAGACGCTTCCAATTTTGGTTCCATTTCCCCAGAAAATTAGGGCATATCGGATTATCGACTGAAAGAAAGAAAAGTAGGCACATCTTAAATAATTTTGAGAAACGCAAGTCGTTAATTTCTTTAACAAATATAAAACTCTTGATAGCTTTGTGCATATGTATTCGATGTGCTTATCCCATGTTAAACTGGAGTCTATAAAAATCCCAGAAATTTTGTGTAGTTGAGTCTGTTGTCCTTATTTATTAGATAATTTAGGCTGAAAGTTATGTTGATAGTTTTTTCTTGATTAAGCAAGAAATCATTAGATTCAAACCATAAAGCCATCTGTTATAGAGTGTCGTTGTTGAGAGCAGAGGAAGAACGGACCTCTATTACAATAAATACCGGTAACAATATACATTTTGAGAGACTTCTGTAACGCTCTCTGAACTGTTGCTGTCGTATTCTGGTTAAGAGTGTCCACTCGAGCTCATTCTGACAAACTCCAACTTTATATACTGCTAACCTTTTGCAACGTTTTTGTGAGTGAATTCATGATTGAGGATTCCAATCCAGTCTTTTACTCCACTATAGATTAGATAACTTTACATGTGTCCATCTAGGCCTACATACGAATTCACAATATCCACATTGTACATGGAGTTTCCTGTTTACCGAGACTGGATTAGTGAGACTATCTTCTACTGACTGGTTTCTTAACTTTTAAGTGTCCTGTGCTCCGTATTTGATGAGAATTGTTCTGTTGGTTCGTTCTCCATTGAGTATCTTTTACCTAGCAGTGACTCTGATGATGTCCAATTTGCTTGTGCAGCAAATGCTTGTCTAGATATAGGAATTCAGAGTTTCAATACATAATTCAATTTCTGTTGAGTTGATGAGTGTTGTTTTGGCATATATCCCGAACTAAGTCTTGAGTACTGGGTTTTGTACAGTCTTAATTTCTTTATGCTGCATGGCCTCATGTCTCAGATTCTTAAGATAGTCTAGTTCTGATGTACACAATGTAGAATTAATTTATTATTAAGTTAATAGGGCATAAATTTGCAACTCTTTGCTAAACTTTGTTAGGGATAAAGATTATTTCTTTCATAAGCACTGATTAAAACATGTGGATTACATGAATTATCATTGTTATCATAATCGTCATCGTCTTAGCCACTAATCATCATTTTGAACAGTTCAGTGATAGGATATTTAGCTTAATATATGTGTACACCAAAACGTCTCGTAACAGACTCCTCTGAATATTGGAGACCCTAAATAACAGACAGTTTTCAAGACCTTGACAGAAATACATGGCGTAGAGTGTAGATGTTACTTCTTCATAACGGGCATTCTCAATAAAAGATGCGGACACTAAAAATCATGTCCTCATCGCAAATTAAAAAACCTTTTGAATAATTGGCAGTGTGAAAAGAAAATTTGCAATTTCTGGGATTCAAATCAGTAATGTACAGAATTGTCTATTGTCACCCTTTGTTGCGTGTTAGTTATCTAAGTAAGTTACTGTATTTCTTCTTAAAAGCGAATATTGTATATGTTTCTTGTGAAGTTCGTGTCGTGTGTTAAAATGTCACAGAAACGCAAATGATTAACTTTAATGAAAAAGTTGAGATAATTAATGTTTCTGAAAAAAGACAAAGTTAGTGTTCGAAACATAGCTGTGTGGTTTACTGTTGGGCAAATACAGACCATTCATTGCCTTGCAAAAAAACAAAAACATGAAAGGGACGCTGTCCTTCAGTAATGGACTGGAAATGGAAATCTTTCTCCTAAGCGCTCTTTTAAGAACACACCTTGCTTCAAAATTGACAATTTAGCATTTGAATGATTTTCGCATTCTCACAGCAGCAGCAACAATATATGTTCTTAAAATAAAGTGCTTACCAATATCACGTGATATGTTGAAATGTTATGTTTCATTTAACGATGCTCGTAACTGCAGAGGTTATATCAGCGTCGCTGGTGTGACGGAATTTTGTCCCGCAGGAGTTCTTTTACATGCCAGTAAATCTACTGACATGAGCCTGTCGTATTTAAGCACACTTAAATGCCATCGACCTGGCCCAGGATCGAACCCGCAGACTTGGGCATAGAAGGCCAGCGCGATACCAACTCGCCAACCTGGTCGACTCGTGATATGTAATACTATATACAATAAACGAATATTATGCAGATTTTATTACAAAAAGAGTTTTTTTTTGCACAAATTAATACTGAAGATGTACAGTACTATTTTTATTATAGTGTAGCATCCCCTTAGCGTCGACCTGGTTGGCGAGTTGATATAGCGCTGGCCTTCTATGCCCAAGGTTGCGGGTTCGATCCCGGGACAGGTCGATGGCATTTAAGTGTGCTTAAATGCGACGGGCTCATGTCAGTAGATTTACTTGTATATAAAAGAACTCCTGTGGGACAAAATTCCGGCACATCCGGCGACGCTGATATATCCTCTGGAGTTTAGAGCATCGTTAAATAAAACATAACATTTCACCCTTAGCTATTTCTGAATAGCAGACCGTTCTCAATAGTTGACAGTTTTAGTTTTCCCAGAGGTGTCCGTTATAAAGGAGTTTTTAAATGTGTAAATTGTACAATAAGATAATTTTTTCATTGAGAAGCGCACATTACTAATATATGTTTCCTTTCTGTATAATGTAATGTATATTGCAATGTGTCCGGGAATGTTCTAATTTTAGATTATAGCTTCCTTTTTTTCTAATCACAGTGGACCTCTTCACCATAACAGTGATCTTTCGAATGAAGAGTCATCCAAGCACAGTGAATTATCGCAGGAAGAAACCATTATTAGTCAAAGTACTAGCAACATAGTCTGTTTAGAAAAGGCTGCGAGCAAAACCACTTTTGAGGATCAAATTTCTGACAGACTGTTTACAGAAAAAGGCAAACTCAAGGAGAAATATTCCACTGAGAAAGACGACAGTTTAATGAAATGTAAAACGTGTGGGAAAAAGTTTGGTTATGCACGGAGTCTGAAGAGGCATTTGCGGACTCACACAGGTGAAAAACCATATAAATGCAAATTGTGCAATAAATGTTTCTCAGAATCAGGGAAACTGAAAAATCATTTACGCCACCACACAGGCGAGAAGCCTTTCAAATGCAATGTGTGTTCTAAGTGTTTCACTCAGTCTGGAAGCCTAAAAATCCATAAACGTCAGCACACAGGGGAGAAACCTTTTAAATGCGACATCTGTGGAGAAAATTTTCCAGAATCTGGACGTTTGAAAAGACATGAACGACAGCACACTGGTGAGAAACCGTATAAATGCAATGAATGCGGACAATGTTTTTCACGTTCAGGGAGTTTGAATAGACATAAACGTCACCACACTGGTGAGAAACCATTCACATGCGGCGATTGTGGTAAACGTTTTTCGAAAAATGTAAGTCTGAAAAAACATGAACGTCAACACACAGCGTGAAGCAATTCACATGTAGTGTCTGTGACAAATATTCTGATGAGCTGTCATCGGTTAATTCATATACGGCAGCACATTCGGTAGAAACCACGTGCGAACAACGTGGAAAATATTTTCTCCCGAAGTATGATTACCAGACCAGTCGCATGTTGTAGTGCTACTGATACAGAAGTTAATGTCGGAATATCAGCTGTGGAATTGTAGCATAGGGTCATGAATATTAATTGTACTTTTTGGATACTGTCTTAATAGCGAGAACTAATGTGTGCCATTGTTCTCGCTTTGATTTCTGTAGCAGTGTATTGGTAAAATGGATTATAAATTATGCAAATCTAGTCTTTCAGGTGAAGCTCCCTGTAAAGCGGATTTGAATAATTTCAAGGGAAAAATTGTTCCGGGGCCGGGTATAAATTGCCACACAAAACAGAACTCCATCTCTTGTCTGTGTTAAAATAATGATCCACATCCCTGAAGCTTCATATGAATCGCATTAATAATTCATAACTGTTTTTTAATTTTTAGCTTTTAAAATATTTGTATGCCTTATGAACAATGTTATGTTCATACAAAAGAGAGTGAAGTACAGATATCAGAAATTTATTTTAGATTTCATATTTTTTTGTGTAGCATTTGAATATATCTGAACATCACCTGTTTCGTATAAGTATTTATTTTTATTTTATTTTATTGGGTTATTTTACGACGCTGTATCAACATCTAGGTTATTTAGCGTCTGAATGATATGAAGGTGATAATGCCGCTGAAATGAGTCCTGGGTCCAGCACCGAAAGTTACCCAGCATTTGCTCATATTGGGTTGAGGGAAAATCCCGGAAAAAACCTCAACCAGGTAACTTGCTCCGACCGGGATTCGAACCCGTTCCATCTGGTTTCGCGGCCAGACGCGCTGACTGTTACTCCACAGGTGTGAACTTCGTATAAGTAATGAACCGTTCAGAGCAAAAGTGGTGTAAGTGAAAAATGGATAATGAGGATTAAAGTAAACATTCTATAAAATACAGCGCAAAGTAGCAATTAATATTCATTGTATTTAAAGCATTAGTAGTCAGTGGATAGCACGAGGGACATATTAATTGCTACTTTGCGCTGTATTTTACAGAATATTTACTTTAAACCCTATTACCCAATTTTGACTTACACCACTTCTGCTCTGAACGGCTGATATAATCCATGAATGCATTTGGAGGGCATAGAGATAGAAGTCCATGCTTTCTTTTTACGACGCTTTATCAACATCTTAGGTTATTTAGCGTCTGAATGAGGTGAAGGTGATAATGCCGGTGAAATGAATCCCGGATCCAGCATCGAAAGTTACCCAGCATTTGCTTATATTGGTTTGAGGGAAAACCCCGGAAGAACCTCAACCAGGTAACTTGTCCCGACCGGGAATCGAACCCAGACCAACTGGTTTCGCGGCCAGACGCGCTAGCTGTTACTCCACAGGTGTGGACTTCATGCTTTCGCTACTAGAATGTGGCTGTGTGGTCGGCATCATGCTCCAGTTGCGTTTAAGCTGGGAAAGACCTGGTACTCAATTTGATGGGAGGCTCTGTGAACCTTGGGGCCTTCCTGGAAATTTAGGAAAGTGAAAATCTCGTCACTACAGAATTTTATCCTGGATCTTCCAATCTGTAGCAGTTGCTGTACCAACTGTAGTATCTGGCCGCCCATATAAGAATAATAATTATCTGTACTTTTAATAATATTAGAATAGAAAATGTTCCTATCCCGTTATTAAACGATATCAAATTAATAATAAACATAATTAGTCTTTAATTCTAGAGAAAAATAGCCTATATAAAAAGTTGCAGTAGTTGCAAACATCTTCCTCCAAACATCTCGTTCGATTAATATTATCATTCTAGTCTTGCTTGATTTGATTCTAGGTACATAGTTGAGAGGACGGGGAGTAGATTAACATTTTTTAAAGCACACATTTTTTTTAAATGTATAGTTTCTTCTACAACAAAAGTAAATTTATGTTTAAGTTATTAAAGAGAACTATAATTGTGTATTATTCTGGCTATGAAAAAATGATTGAATTGATTCGTATTTTCTAGAAATTGTGTTTTTACATACTGATTTGTTACTGCTTACTAAGATTCTTTATGTTAAATGGTGTATGTTTAATTTTTTATTCTGAACAAGCATAAGACAATGTTGATATTTTCTTTATGTAGAACTACATTTTTCCCTGAGCGTGGTTTAAGGGGCATTCACAGAATTTTGATGTTCCAAAGAGTGAAAATTTGAAATGCTTATTGGATGGGAGCTATTAAATGCTAAGTTGATGATTTATGTACAATAAGTGGATAGAGGGCGCATGCCGCTTTTTACGAATACAGTCACTGTATTTACGAATACGTAAACCATTTGGACCTGATGCGTGAGCTAGGGCCGGCGAAAATGGCCGACAATATTAACTACAAAAATCTGAATTGTCGAAACATCTGAATATTACTTGACATCAAAACTACGTATATCTACGGTAGCTATTTTTCCACTACCGTACTCTTGCAAATGATCTTTAACTGGGTCCTGTACTTTCGTTTTCCTTCGGTTTCCGACATATGTCGTCTTTTCTAAATCCCTGTACCCTCGGTTCACAATGGTATTTTTCTCCGAATTTCTTGGACAGGTTCCAAATTTTCAATGCTACTCCCATAATCCTGCAATTTAACTCGCAGATAAATGGTACTTTAATCCACATACTGTTTTTTAAACTGCTGTATGAGATACTGCTCGCTTCCGTATCTTAAGTCACACAGACGCAGTCGCTCCTGTCTCATAGTGCGGTGCATGTCACATTTTCTACTTTTTGGAACAAATACAACTCAATCGAGGACAAAGGACACTCCATTAAAATCGAGAACAATCCTGGGAAATCCAGGACGTCTGGCAACCCTGGTAATGTATGCTACGACACAGTGTCTAAAAGTAGTTAGAAAATATTTGTTGTTAAATCATTTTTTTTTACCAAGACGTTTTTGGCCATAACTGTAGGCTACTATATAGGCTACGATTCACGGTATTAGTCTTTTAGGTTAGGTGAGATTTGGTTGTATCAGGTTATGAAGTTGGGTCAGTCCTTAAGAAAATAATGTTGTAAGTAAATCTCTATTTCACATCTTTAGATAAAATTTAAAATTTGGTATACTATTTATGACACATTATACGTCATACAGTAGGGTATTTCCATATCAGTTTGTAATATTATAGCCTAGTCTTTTAACACATTTTGTGCATATGAAAAAAAAAGGATAATGATTCTACATTAAAGACTAGAATGTAAACAAAATCGATGTCTTATTAATATTGTTATTAACAACAGCTAAGATAAATAGCCGATGAAAATACGAAATTCTGAACAGGCCGATCACAGATCAACAATTCTTCAAACATACACAGTACATATCCGTTCTGAGTAATTGTGTAGTTGGGATGAATGTTATCAAAAATGAGCCAGACGTAGACCCGCTGGCTTGTGGAGAAAGTTGTGGCACAGATGTGCAAGAGGGAAAACCTTCGTTACAGGTAAATTAAAAAGCGTTTTATCAGTATATGTTTTTTTTATATTTAAGTAGTCCGTATGCGTGTGGAATGGGACGTTGATCCAGTCCCTTTAACTCATTAAAAATTTTATAACCGATAATCATTTTGCAATTTCTCTATGTTCTGCAGGAAGGAAATTTATTAAATCCGCAATGTGCGCGGATGAAAGAGGAATGCATGGACGCCAGCTATGATTTCACATCGGAGGTGAAACGTGAAGAATCTGTTACAGAAGATAAAGTTCCTGTAGTGAAAAATGAAGCTGAGGTGAATTGCGTTTTATCATGTATCTTATCATTGTCAAATTTGCGCAGTCAGTTGTTTCAACGGACTTTATATCAAATTAACGTTTATCACTGGGATTGTGACGCATGGAAATCAAAGGTCTTTTATCTTAGGCAAAATCATTTCCATCGGGTTTTAGTTGTACAAAATACCAATTATCACTACAATGACCTATTTCTGGAATAACACTAAGAAACAATTAGGAAGCTAATATTCTGCTTTGGAAGTAGGATAATTACTCGATGACTTTCTTCTTATATTGCTTAGAAATGAAATGTAGGAATACGACATACGTCTGCATTCCTGAAGCTCCATTTAGGATGTATTTGTCATTTACCAGTACCTGTTAGCCACTAGTTAACTGAATCGTCAAAATATTGCTCTGATAATACACACTATTCGTGCAGTGTCTTTCACTTGTTTTTGCGACATTTTGAAAATAATATTCATCATGATAATTAAAGATTTTCTGAACTACTGGTATTTAGTTGCAATATCTTCATAGTCAGTGATACATTAAATTTCTAGGAAATCTGTTAAAAATGGAGGATGAATGTTTTTATTGCCTGAAGCTACAGTAATCTTTGTGTTTCTTGGAAACTGCAATTAATTGATTTGTTAAGTGTGTTTATATCAAAGGAACTGGAAGGCTAAATGTATCATTGAGAAAGGCAATGCAGATTTCTTACAAAATCTTTCCATTATGTTTCAATCACTACAGGAACTTGATAAAATACATTGAAAATGTTTTGGAATTTATAGTATTGGTTAAGAAGAAATTGATGTGATCACTTAGAGCTATACACAATACATCACATGGAGGGTTGAAACCTGTTGTTACGAGATTAGAAAGTTGGCGCATTTGAAAAACGAGTCTGAAGTGGTTCCCTCGTAATGCCAATTCCGCCGCTCAAGGAGCCTGTTCTGATATATTCATAGCAGAACATTTAAAAGACATTGACATTTGGGACATTTAAAGTTTTCACCATTTTATTAAATTTTGAAAATATTTTATGGACAATTAGACGTAATTTGCAAACTTCTACTCTCAATTATATTACAATAAAAGGCTGTCATTCTTGATATTAAAACAAATCTACATATAAATGGAGGGAATGTCTGCTCTGAACTTCAGTTTATATGGAAACCAAACATTTGTGAAATAAATTAAGTTGACATCTTAATATCACTATACGAACTTTCAGGCTAAATTTATTAATATTGTTATTAAATAAAATATTGCAACTAATTAAGGTACTGCATTATCTTTAATTTCCTTGAATTCATAATTACGCATTTGCAAGAAGGCCTAACTTTTCCTGCTTTTTTTTTAAACACTGACGTCACAATAACTGAGAAGTATAATTATTGCGCGATTTTTTCTTGCAGTGGTGAAAACATTTCTATAGGCCTACTGATTAATCTATTGAGCATAGTTTAGTAAACGCTTTAGTATTCAGTGACATGTACACTCAATAGCTTTGTAAAAGTCATTTTCACTTTGCTTTCAACGGAACACTCACTTATATTCAGTTCTTGTATCTTGCAGTAAATTATCCATTTGTGATCATCTTTCCAATATAATCCCATTGTTTAAAATCAAAATTTGAGCAGAATTTATTATTTTAAAAACATTTCCAGTTTTAAATACATTTTCTTTAATTGTTATGAATAACAAAAGACAACACTGTGAAAATTAATTTACACGATCAACATCATTCAGTTCAGTAGTATAAAATCAATTAGGAGAAATGTGAAATTATGTTATTTCATTAATCTCATTAATTAGAAGACCAAACAAAATACAAAGGCCCGCATATTTTTGCTAATTTATCCATATTTATAATATTCGATACTCAATCAGTTGCACAATTAATTGAAATATTTTCACGATGCACAATGCTTTGTAATGGTATCATTCATCATTTCAAAAGGGAACAGTAAATGCTGAACCTAGCGGCAGAAATTGTCATGACTCTACAAGACCATCGATAACAACGCCACAATAATTGTAAGCAACGGCTTGAAACAATCTGCATATAAAAATCTGGATTTTCTGGGCTACAAATATTTAGATATTTGAGAGACCCAGTCGTTCAAATTGGATAGACTAAATTTTAAATTATGATTTAATTTTTAACAGGACGGGGTTATATGAGCTGCCTGGTATTTTGAAGATCTGATTCTAGATGTAACAAAAGAGGAACATGACGTCTTGACTGAAGGTGAGTGTCATGGAACTAATCTTTAACAGATTGGACTTGGTGGTTTTCTTGCTGTACTGTTAACTGCACAGCAAGTATATTAAACTTGAAAGAAATAAGGCTAAACAGAGCTGTTTGCCAAACAGTTTCTGATGTACAAAGCTTGCTAATCTCTACAGACATGCTCAGATAAAGAACTGTTAAGACAATGTAACACAGTTTTAAGCGCTTTTTGTATGGATAACATCTTTTGGAAGTGACAAGAAAACCTAATACCCTACTTCATTTCAAACTCTTAATGTCGAAATAAATAGGAACATTAATTAAACAGTTCTTCCATAGATATGGTTTTATGAAAGTAAGTTAAAATTTTGAAATGGTAATCAAAGTTTGGCGAAAGTTTTTAGATTCACAAAAATAAAAACACCAATTTGTTCTTAAAGAAATGGGAGTTTTTTGCGTCTCAAAACAATTACATGATGATCCACCACCTTGTTGTTCAATGGGCTAAATATTCTTTCTTCTATGCTATAAACCCTTTATTAAGACATCCTAGGAGGTTTTCTCCGTTCCATCACTCTTTCATCATATGATGACGCAGAATATCTGCATGGAAATATCATATGTACTTCAGTACAAAAATATACATCCTAGGATGTTTTCAAGTTGTCAGGATTGTCGGAGATAAAGTACATCCTATATTGACTGTTTCAGTTTACATGAGTTCTGGGTTCTTTAATATCATGATTTCTTATTGTCTTTCCTTCTCTAAAGTGAACTCTAAAGGATGATGCAGTGGACTGTAGTGTTTGCCTAGGTACTTGAAAGAATTTACAATTATTATGGATTCCATATTGATATGTTGAGAAATAATATCTTGATCTTAAAATAAATTAATACCATAAATTTTTACTTATTAAACAATTGTTACTATAAAAATTTAATAATGGACTCTCAAATTTTTTACATTTAGCTTCTTCTTCTTCTGCCTGACACTTTGTTAGGCCACAAGGCTTATTTTACGGTCTTTATAAAATTTTCACGGCATCTCTCTGAAGAGATGAAGGTGATAATTTTGAGCCATGGGTACATAATTATAAATTGCCTTTGGGAAAAAGTCTCATTACCAATCTTTTCAAATGATGTTTCCAATTAGAGTGATATTGAATTATTTCTGATATGTTTAAATGTAATCTAAAACTGGTTGAGTTTTTAGTTCCTGGACAAATTTAACAATTTCTTTTCAGATCCCATTTAGTACAAAAGAGGAACATGACGTCTTGACTGAATCGCATTTCACAAGCCAGTTTTGGACTTTTATCTGCTTTCCTCAGTGTCCATGCTTCACTGCCATCAAGTCATATTAAATGTGAAATTGTAAGAGAGCTGTTATGCGGGCGTGTTTCTGAACCAAGGATGGTTTCATCACACTATTTATAATGTCCATAGCTTTTGTGTATTTATTAATTTTCTGTGATGTGTCCAATTCTTCAAAAATGGAAAGATTGTAACTTACATATGGGAAACTATTACATCTTTCTAATATTTTATTATCAAGACAAATTTTACTTTGTATTGGGTATTTCCCACAGAATGTCATAATTTTTGTTTTTTTTTTTTTTTTTTCTGTTGAAATTTCCATATTGTATGTGGCTCTTACTTGCTGCAAATTATATATTGACCTTTGGAGGTCGTCTTCTGAAAGTGCTAATAATACCAAATCGTCTGCAAAGAGAATTGAATCCAATTTAAGGTGTCTGTTAATTTGTATATATCCACGGCAAGGTCCACACCTGTGGAATAACGGTCAGCGCGTCTGGCCGCGAAACCAGGTGGTCCAGGTTCGATTTCCGGTCGGGGCAAGTTATCTGGTTGAGGTTTTTTCCGGGGTTTTCCCTCAACCCAAGATGAGCAAATGCTGGGTAACTTTCGGTGTTGGACCCCGGACTCATTTCACAGGCATTATCAACTTCATCTCATTCAGACGCTAAATAACTTAAGCTGTTGATAAAGCGTCGTAAAATAACCTACTAAAATAAAAAAAAAATCCATGGCGAGTTTCCTTCCACTCTTTAAATATTCGGTTCATATAAATAATAAAGAGAATGGGTGATAATCCACATCCTTGTCTTACACCAGTATTTAATGGGTGTCCAAGATGATAGCTTACCATCTTGTTTAATTGCTATTTTATTTTGGTTATATATATGTTATGAATATTGTGGATAAACTGTTGTGGAACATTGTCGTCTACTAAAATTTGTAATAACCTTGATTCTTTCATAGTAGCTCAGTTGGTAGAGCAGCTGGCTACGGACTGGAAGGTCCGGGGTTCGATCCCAGGTGGTGATAGGATTTTTTTCTCGTTGCCAAACTTTCAGAACGGCCCCAAGGTTCACTCAGCCTCCTATAAAATTGAGTACCGGGTCTTTCTCGGGGGTAAAAGGCTGTCAGAGCGTGGTGCCGACCACACCACCTCATTCTAGTGCCGAGGTCATGGAAAACATGGGGGCTCTACCTCCATGCCCCCCAAGTGCCTTCATGGCATGTTACAGGGATACCTTTACCTTTGATTTTTCATATGTTCGTTCAGTCCTGCGATTCTTGTTTTGAGACTTGAAAGCATATTTTAGAGTCTTTTCATCTGGTTGCTAGCCAGGGAGAAAGCTAGCATCACCCTAAACTATTTCTAAACAGCAGACCGTTCTTCATAGGCGACAGTTTTACTTTCCATTATAAAGGAGTTCTACTGTGTAAATTGTATCACAAGAAAATTTATTCATTCGAAAGTGCTTATTACCAATAAGTGTGTGTTCCTTTTCTGGATAATATAATGTAATGTATATTGCAATGTCCTGATTCTAGATAATAGCTTTCTTGTTTCTAATCACAGCGTTCCACATAAACATGACGATAATCTTTCGAGTGAGGAGTCATCCGAGCATTGTAAATTGACGCAGGAAGAAACCATTGGTCAAAGTTCTATTGAGAAAGACGACAATTTAAAGAAATGTAACACTTGTGGGAAAAAGTTTGCTTATGCACAAAGTCTGAAGAGGCATTTACGAATTCACACAGGTGAAAAACCATACAACTGCAAATTATGCGGTAAATGCTTTGTAGAATCTGGAAAACTGACGAATCATTTACGTCAACACACAGGCGAGAAGCCTTTCCAATGCATTGTGTGCTCTAAGTGTTTTACTCAGTCGGGAAGTTTGAGAATCCATGAACGTCTGCATACAGGGGAGAAACCTTTTAAATGCGACATCTGTGGTGAAAGTTTTCCAGAATCTGGACGTTTGAAAAGACATGTCCGCCAGCACACTGGCGAGAAACCGTTTAAGTGTAATGAATGCGGAGAATGTTTTGCACGATCAGGAAGTCTGAAAATGCATAAACGTCATCACGCTGGTGAGAAACCATTTCCATGCGGCGATTGTGGTAAAAGTTTCTGGAAATCTGCAAGATTGAAAAGACATCAACGCCAGCACATTGATAGGGATGCTGTTTAAATGCAGTTTCTCTGACGTGTTAATTCATAAACGCCAGCACATTCGGGAGCAATACTCAGATGTGAAAAATGTTGCCCCGAACGTACATATAATCTAAGAATCCATATAAGCAGCATCAGTCAGATGTTGATGTGCGGTGATTGTAGTTCCATAGGCTATATATGAGAACTGAATGATATGTGGGGAATCTCGGAACATCAGCTGTGAAAAGACATTAATTGAGAACGTAGCTGCAGTAAGGGCCCAGAGGCCCTTTTTCCGGAGAATACATAAATCGATTCTCCGTAGTTTCTTTGTTATACTCACAAAGTTTCGTTGAGAAATGTTGAACAGTAATGCTGATAAACCTGTTTATTTCAATATATTTTATAGGCCCTGCACTGTTTTTAAAAATTTCAACTCCATACAGGGTGATTCATTATTACGTGTAAATACTTTGTGTGTGTGTGTGTGTGTGTGTGTGTGTGTGTGTGTGTGTGTAATGTAGAGGTGAAACTAAGACTAAAACGTTCTATACAACTTTTTCTCAAAACCTTTAATTCCAGAGTTAACTCAATTTTGCTTGGAACTTGCGCTTCCAAACAAAGAAAGGATAACACATCAAATGTAAACTAATCATCACTTTCGTACAGTGCATTTGGACTTCAATACAAAAACAACCAAAGTCACTAAGCCCATATCCTCGGCAGTCCACTTATGCACGTTTTGTGAACTAAAACCAAACACAGTAAAGAATGTAAAGCAATTTCTTCTAGACTTTACACATTTACACAATTCTTAGTGTAATGCATGTTCAAAGTGCTGTCCCTCAACTTGAAGACATACCTGTGCTCGCCGCCTTAGTGATCTCTGAACGTTACACAGCCCGTTCATCTCATCACGAACAATTCCACACGCATGTTCAATTCACTGTTTTAGTACTTCTACGTTAGGTACAGCAGAGGCATACACTAACGACTTCAGGGTCCCCAAAGGTAGAAGTCCAGAGGGTTCATGTCCGGTGATCTGGCTGGCCATGGAGTTGGCCCTGCGCGACCTATCCACTGACCTGGATACGCAGCATTGAGATACGCCCTTACGTTGCGGCAGTAATGCGCAGGAGCACCATCGTGCATAAACCATAAGTTCACTCGCGCTGCAAGAGGGATATCATGTAGCAGACCATGCAATTCGCATTCCAAGAATGCGCGGTAGATTTCCCCAGTCAAACGCAGAGGTAGAACTCCAGGTTCGAGTAACTGATTCCCCACAATACCACACCAAATGTGTGGGAGAACAGTAATGCTTATGCAGTTACTACGACGTATGTGCCATCTACTAGAACTCTGGAATTTAAGGTTTAGAGAAAAAGTTGTATAGAACGTTTTAGTCTTAGTTTCACCTCTACAATATACACACAAAAGTATTTACACGTAAAAATGAATCACGCTGTATATCTCAGAACGGCATATTGGAGCATGGGCCCTTATTGCAGCTACTCCTCAATTGTGATACCTAGTTTTTTAGGCTATCATAATATGCAGTATCAGTGTGCTCATCTGATATGAGTTCGTACAAATCAGAACGTAAATGAGTGTGGTTTTCATACTGTGATTTCTATAATGGCTTATACACTCATACATAAGATAGAAATCCATCTCTTGTCTGTGTTAAAGGAATGATCGAACCTTCACATGAATTGCATTAATACTCCATAACAATAATTGTAAAATATTTGTGTGCCTTATGAGTAATGTTAGGATTGAAATACAGAATTCACAGGTATGTTTTTTGTGTTTTTTTTAGATTTTGATCTATTTTTCCCTGTAGTATTTGAATATGTGTATTCTGTCTTTCGTGTAAATAGAATGAAAGGTAAAGTTATCCCCCTATATATGCCATGAAGGCGCTTGCAGGGAATGGAGATAGAACCCCATGCTTTCTTGACCTCTGCACCAGAATGAGGTGGTGTGGTCGGCATCACGCTCAAATTGCGTTTTTATCCCCGGGAAAGACTTGGTACTCAATTTGATATGCTGATTGAACCTTTGGGCCATTGTGGAAATTTAGGATGGTTTCGAATATAAGGGTCCATAATTTTCATTGCTTGATGATGGGTAAATGTATAAATTTGTTAGAAAAATAATTATATTAGATTAGTAAAGGAAGAATTAATAATAATAATAATAATAATAATAATAATAATAATATTTTAATCTAAAGAAATGTCAATCAGAAATGTATGATTTACTGATATGCTTCCATACTCATTAAGTTATAATCATTTTATAGTCGGTGATGGTGGATTAAGAACTGGACTGCAACTAATCCACCATGATTTGCGTACAGAATGAAATAATAAATAAATAAATATGGTGCTATAGCATATTAAATACTTCCATTTTGATTCGAATGCCCCATGCCGAAGGATTAGATCAACAGTACAAGTCCATAACTTCATCGGGAATCGATGCAGCACAACACTTGTCTTTATATACCTACATTTATAAAGAACATCTGTTATGCCGTCACAGATACAGATTAGTCGTGGCATATGAACTGGATTGTTTTAACATAAACCAGGAACATAATTATTGGTAGGCCTATCTGCTGTGTTTACGGGCGCAAGAACAAAAGTGACAGGAATAGGAAAAAGGAAAGTCTGCTTTAATAGACAAGTAAGTACTGGTACTATATTTATTCTATGTATTTCATGACGTAATACTCTCCTTCGTGGTTCATGACGTACATTTTACTTTTAAAGGTTTTCTAAAGCCCAGAAGTGTAAGGAATTGTGGGGGAAAACTGTAAAGAGAAAGGACACGACAACTGCAGGTAATACCTTCATTGCAATGAGCATTTTACCATTGATCAGGTGAATGCCACGTACTTATAAGGCCCACGATTACGAGAGAATGCATTGCCGAATGTTCTTCCTGATTATCCTATTTCGATTAATATGATTTTTTTTTAGACATACACTTGATCTTGTATCTCATTCTTTTAAGTTTCTAGGATTTATCTTTAGACACACCCCAAAATTCTCTTCCCAAGATAGTTTAAAAATTTTATTATTATTTTTTCATTAGTTAGATCTAAACTTGAATATTGTATTATATGGAACCCGTATCAAATGAAATAGGCCGTTATTAACAAAATCGAAAGTGTTAAAAAAGATTTATTAAATGTCTGTTTTTAAAATAATTTGGTTACAATTCCTTTTGGAGGAATGAAAATAGTATTTCTTACTCACCTCTTTTGTCTCTTTTTTTAATTTTGAAAGTTAGTCATCTACTGTCTAAGATGATAATACATGTACCAAGAGAGAACTGCAGGACCAGTAAAACATTTAATATAAACTATGCTAGGACATGTTATTATAAGTACTCTCCACTTCTTAGAATCTGTTCCTCCTATAATAAACAGAGCAATATTGACTTCTTTCAGGATAGAACCACACTCTTGAGAGAAGTAACTAACATATTGTAGCTTTCAAAACACTCCATAATTATTTTGATGATAATAAATAGGGTAGGTCTTCAACTGATCCATATATCGTAGTTTTGCTCTCCTTTCTTAAATTATTTCATACCATTATTAACTTAACCTCCAATTCTGTTAGCAATGCTGACTTGATATAGCCATATTACCTCATCAGTAAAATTATTGTGTTGTGTTAGTAATCGGTATCTAGTTAATTGGATTTCATTACCTGCTCTATATTGTTTACCATCTATTTCTAAGTTTTCTTTGATACTGTTCATGCTTTTGTTTTGTTTACCCAGATTTTCATGTTATATTTGTTTGTTAATAGTTACCTATTTCAATTTGGGGAATAGTATTGCAAAATTATAACTGATTAAGTTTAAATTACCATTATACGATTCTATTATATGTATTACTTCTATTATTATCACTGTTTTCTACTTCATAATAACTATATTGTTGAATAGATGAAATAAATAATAGCGTTAAATTGGCAAACTCCTCCACGGCATACTTGATTCAATATAAATAACAATTTCATTCTGATCTATTTATACTGAAAGTTTAATAATAATGAGAAAGTTGAAAATTACACTTTGGATGATTGATTTATAGAGTTTATAAACGGTTAGAACAGTGGTACTGATTAGAAGTGCGTGTGACTTGTATTACATCAATAGAATAGTAAATCGTCGAAGTATTAGAACAACCTCCATTCATAAGTTCATCATTTGGTGTATTCTCTTAACTTACATTAGGTTGGTTGAAATATGGTATTCATTATGATTTGTAGATGCAGATTAGTGATTCCTGCACTGTGTTAATAAGGTGGGATAGTTGCTGATATGGTATTTGTGTGAAAAAATCTAATTATACCACATCTGTCATGTATAAAGGGATGGGCATATATACTTCATACCAGGTGACTCCGTATTTAAACAAATCAACATGACTGAATCCCATTTTCTTGGCTGCAGGTCAAAGAACCAATTTATGACGCTTGGAACGCAAAGTTAATTAGTTTCCAGTCTGAAAACACAATCTGTTACTTGCACATTTCTCAAGACTTCATAGGAGACGTGCTGTTTTTCTAAACACGAAATGGAAATCCGATATATGAAGCAGCTGAAAAAAAAAACTAATTAATATTTATGGAGAAATAATGTAATTTTTAGGTGGGATGAGGACAGAGTTGTTGGGAATGAGACATGTTAAGATGACAAGTAGCTGCGTGTTTGAGTTACGTTGCGAGGATGACGCAGTTGAATAAAATTATAGTTGTTTGCAGTGTTACAGGGATTTTTATTTTTTAATGGGGTCAAGAACTTTTACGGTAGTGGATGGGGTCGCAAACAGAAATCTCGCGCAAAAGTGATTCGCGCCTTCAGAAAGTTTGGGAACCACTACGTGATTAGAATTAGGCTTTTCGGTAATCCACCATGTCCTGGAACTTGAAATTTGCAACGTTTTGGAATTACATACTGGTTCCGTCATCAGGGTAAGACCAGAGAGGTGGAACATTGGAAATGTCAAGTTTCAGGACAATGCGGATTACCCAAAAACCTAATTCTAGTCAGTCACCGTGAAAGCCTAAAAACTCGTTCTAAGCACTGGTTTTACTTTCCGGCACCTAATGCTTTCCATAGAATAACCTAGAGCTGTACATCTGTTCTACATAGCAATAAAGGATGTATGCATTGTTTCTTTACAAATGGTCTTCACTGGACTTTTGTGTTCATTCATGTTTATCTACAGAACAAAGAAGTTAAATCTTGCACAAGCAAAATGCTCAACTCCAACCAATGACTTTATTTTGTTAGCTGGTGGGAAGCAGCCCACAATTGATCATATTCGACCGTAATGGATACTACTTTACCTCAGAGAACAATTTACAAATATTATTGTGAATGCATATAGGCTAATTTTATATTGATAATTCAGGATATATGATCTTTCATTATTACACATAACACTTACTGATTTCAAAATAGTATATTAATGAATGACTATTCTGCAAACAGTTGTCACCTTCTACCTCTGTCCTTGGAATTGTGATGGATGTGATCAAGACAGAACCTGGGATCGACCCACTGGCTCCACATGCAAGTGATGACATAGTTGTAGAAGAGAAGAAGCCTTTGCCAGAGGTAGGCCTATTTGAACATAGCCTATTTATCACTATTTATTTTGCATGTTTTTACATCATTCCGAAAGATATTTTGTGTGTGTGTCTTTTTTTTTGCGTTTTTAGTGTGTTTTTTGTGAATAATGTGTATTTTTTGTGTGTTGTGTATATTTGATTAAAAGCATATCTTGTGTCATTAGGTATATAAATATCATCATCATCATCATCATCATCATCAATAACAGTCTTGGATTAGGCCTCCTGGCCTGTTCTGCTTCCAGAAGAAAGTTGATCTTTCCATCTCTTCCTTGGTCTTCCGAGGTCTCGTTTTCCGTGAGGTGTATAGTCCAATAGTCTCTTGGGTAACTTATTGTTGGGTATTCTTAATACATGTCCATACCAGTTGTTGCGGTAAGATTCTATAGGTCCACACCTGTGTAGTAACAGTCAACGCGTCTGGCCGTGAAACCAGGTGGCCCGGGTTCGAATCCCGGTCGGAGCAAGTTACCTGGTTGAGGTTTTTTCCGGGGTTTTCCCTCAACCCAATGTGAGCAAATGCTGGGTAACTTTCGGTGCTGGACCCCGGACTCATTTCACCGTCATCATCACCTTCATCTCATTCAGACGCTAAATAACCTTAGATGTTGATACAGTGTCGTAAAATAACCTAATAAAATAATAATAAAAAAGATTCTATAGTATCCGTAATGACGGTGATATTCAATTCTGTTCGGATGTCAGCGTTCCTTTTATGTTCGTAAAGAGTATATCATTTGACCAAAATAGTGCCCATACTTTTAGCAATGAATGTCGACAAATCTCAGGTGAATATATGTACTAACGCTCTTTAATCAAATTTAAATTATTATTTTACATTATAGTGAAAATCATGGCGATATAAGTTCAAGAATAACTTCATGATGGTACTTGAGCCAGAACATTGATTCACTGTGTGTAGAGCTTACACATATTTCTCGTTGTATGTCAAGATCGAAAAGTATATGGCGCGTAATGTAGTGAAACTATTAAAAGACAGTGTATCAGCTACTAGATATATGATGAAAGAGTAAAGGAACAGAGAAAAATTCTCTCCGGCATCGCGATTTGAACCCGGGTTTTCAGCTCTACGTGCTGATGCTTTATCCACATAGCCACACCGGATACCCATCCCGGTGTCGGACAGAATCGTCTCAGTTTAAGTTCCAACACTTGGGTTCCCTCTAGTGGCCGCCCTCTGCACTATGTCATAGATGTCTATGAACGTAGGACTGAAGTCCACACATGTGCTGAGGTGCACTCGTTATGAGTGACTAGTTGGCCGGGATCCGACGGAATAAGTGCAGTCTTAAATCACGAAGTGATTTACGCATATCATATATATATTATTTAATGTACCGAAGTACATATGACATTTCCATGCAGATGTTCTGAGTCATCATACGATGAAAGTGTAACTTAAACTGAAACGATTCTGTCCGACACCGGGATGGGTATCCGGTGTCGCTTAGTGGATAAAGCATCAGCACGTAGAGCTGAAAACCCGGGTTCAAATCCCGGTGCCGGAGAGAATTTTTCTCTGTTCCATTACTCTTTCATCGTATGATGACGCAGAATATCTGCATGGAAATATCATATGTAGTTCGGTACATTAAAATAATATATAGCTAGTAGATAGTTTAGCGTCTATAGAATAAGTAATGGGAGATAGTATCTAGCGAGATTATGTCGAGGATTCGCCATGTTATTACCTGTCATTCGTCTTACAATTAAGAAAAAGCTGGAAAAAACTTCATTCGATAAATAATCACACAAAATGGGCATTTAACCTATGGCCATTCGCAGTCCCAAATTTGCATGCAAGCATGGCTACAACCTTACTCTATTATATTATATTTGTGGTCATAGAGTCACTTGTTGCAAGACATGGCTGGTATAACGTCATAGGTACATTATGTTTGGCGAGATTGGATTATTGTATGTTAGAGCTTAAGTTAGCCCTTAGTGATTCAGTTATCATTGTAAAGCAGTTATAACCTATGCAAGCTTCTTGACACTGACGTCACAGAATTACACAGTTTTGTCTATTTAAACAATATTTCAGTTGTTCACGTTAGAAATGTTGTTGTTTTCTAATGCCAAGCGTTTGACAATAAGGTACTGGAGCGGTTAAATGGCAAGTTGTAGCCGATTTAAGTGAACACCATATTCTAACGTTTTGGTGGCTACTTCATTCACACACAACCCCCAGAATGTCTGGAGGACCACACCTGCTGTTGGTCGACGGGTCCATTGGACCTAGCTGGGAGATCTTGTTGATCACCAGCTTTCCCTCCTTAAGCCACTGGAGGACGATTTTAGTGCCATAGCAGGTCAGCACTAGGATCAGAAAAGTAGAAAGAGGAGGAAGGAAAGGGAAATGAACCCCTAGGCCTCGAATGCTCTAATACTGTCAGGGTCGAAGAAAGTAAGAGTTCAGTCAGAGGACTGGATAGGAAAGGGTAAAGAGGGAATTAGGTATTGGATAGAGGAGAATTATACCAAATTCAGTCTTTAACTCATCAAGCTGACCAGTGCTAATGGATGAGTAGCCCCTCCCTTTAGTTCAGCTCGTAAAATTATGTTTACTTACAGCTGCACCACGGAAAGGTAGGGATGGGACATTGGGTATTTGTCCAGGTTGGTTCCTTAAAGCCTACAATGGGAAGGATTAATGGCTCTCCCCCCTGTATCCGACAGATACCCTTTTGCAGCCATGTTAGAAATGTTGAAATCACTTTCCAAACTATCGGAGATTCATAATGTTAGATTTACTAGTCTTCTTCCTCTTGCCATTCCTTTGGTCACAGTTTTATTCACTCTGCCAGCCATAGGTCTGTTGACATGTCCAATCTATTTAATTCGCCTGGCTTTAATTTTCGCTTGTGTCTGGTTTTTCAAATAAATAATACCTACATTTTTTATATTTTTTAAAATTTCAATCCTCCCCCCCTACCTAAAAGCCAAATTGGCCAGTCTCTTATATTGAGACAACTCATCCTGCCTAAGGTATTCCGTGGTTTTCTAAGGTGCTAAGACAAATGTCGGGATGAGCCCTAAGAGAAATGGACCACGTACCTAAATGCCCTTCCCCATTCCCCCTTTTCTAACAAACGACGTAATTCCCTAGTTCAGAACCCATAAATTGCATATTTAATTTGCGAAATCACTCATTTAGTCGCAATGCGAAAGGACAGGGAACCTTTCAATTTGCAGATTCAGAATTCACAGCGTCTCTCTTAGAGGTCTTCACCTGCCTTGTCATCGAACAACAGACGACAGAGTCTTCTCGACTCCTTCTACACTGCGAAATGACACAGTTCCTTTCAATGTGCAGATTTGCACCAGCCATTTCTTCCTCGTCCCGTCCCATGATCACTTTGATCACATTTCCGTCCCCTCGCGTATGTGGTACGTAAAAGGTTACGTCCATTTTCGGTTTTTTCCCTTTCAAAATTTTCTAGAAATCCTTCAGTGGAGCAGCGTAACCCTGAGCGAGACTAGTGGCCAACAGGCTTGGAACTCACATATTTAGTTTCTTACAGCCCCGAACCCCTTGCAAGGATGCGTTTTGTGTACCTTTTAAATTTGTCCTCCAAATTGTCCTCTTTCAATTCAATTCAATTATATTTTTAATTCAATTTTTTTTTTTAAGAATTCTTCATTAGTGATTCAATACTAATGCCTTTTTATACTAAAGTTTACACGACCCTTGACATCCTCACACTCTCAGCTCCGTATTCACATAAATTGTTGTGTGTGTGATTAGAATGGAAACTGAGAAGAAATTTGTTTGTTATTATTTATTGTAAACAAATATTTTGACATAGCTTTTGAAATATTGTTAAATGTGTCAGTATAATGTACGAACGTTGAATTCGGAATTCTCAGCGGTTTACGTCTGCAAACAGATGATGGAGACTGTCAAGAAGGAGCCTGTGCTGGACCCGTTGGCCGTAGAAGAAAGTTGTGATACAGATGTGCGGGAAAACAAACCTTTATCAGAGGTAAATTAAAAAAAACATTTATCGGTATCTATTGTCCTTTGCGATATGTTATTAATGAAAGGAGTTATTGTACCTGAGAGAACTGTTCCTTGATTCTGACATTGGAGTGCAGACAGAAGTGAGGTTGTGATTCTGTCGTAAAAGTGAAATATTCTACAGTGACGGGTTCAATAAATTGGTCTCCTGTTGGGAGAGATGTATTGATCACCAGGACGACTATGTGGAGAAATAGTTATATGGAGATCCGCAATAAAGTTGTAGGAAGTTAGCACTTCTTGTTTTACTCAAATAACTATAGCCATTTTCGAATAAAAAATTAAGAGGCAAAACTTTTCAATACAACCTCGTAAATGATATATTAAACATAAAATAATCAAGCAGAAATAATGTAAATATAAAAGCCTTCTTTGACTCCATATATCGTTGTACTCATCGGACAAGTAAAGAAGAGCACAAATATTTATTTCAAGTACATAATTAATTATATATATCTTGCAAGATTTAATTTCAAATTAATAAATTATTTTCCTTCCCTAAAAAAGTTCACATATATATATATACTTTTTTAGTAATATCAAAATTCTGTACTTCAGAGTCAGTCAAGAATATTTCAGGATGTCTCTTTGTTCTGCAGGAAGGCGGCTTACTGAACCCACACTCGGCCTGGATAAAGGTGGAGTGTGTAGACCCCAGCTATGAAACATCATCAGAGGTCAACCTAAAGTCTCAGACGCCAGCTACATGTAAATCTGAAGCGAAGGTAGGTAGAATTTGTTGGTAGTTTGGGTATTCTTTTACTTGGTTGTTTAACGACGCTGTATCAACTACGAGGTTATTTAGCGTCGATGGGATTGCTGATAACGAGATGTATTTTACGAGAGGAGACCGAGGATTCGCTATAGATTACCTGACATTCGTCTTATGGGGATAATCTCGGAAAAAACCTAAACTGGTAATCAGCCCAAGTGGGCATTGAACCTACAATATGGTACAGTAATACCATTTAGCATGCCGTTCTCTCGACTTGTAAACATCAGCAGTGTCAGATTATCAGAATATGCTGTGATGCCATTTTGACCAGACAGCTTACAAGAATCAACTATTTTAAAATTTCAGCTTGTTTATCGCGGATCTCATAGCAATGCTACATTTGTTACTGGAGTTAATCTGGCACTGGTATTTCCTGGTATATATGTAATCACTAGTAAGTTTCTCGTTGTTCCAGTGTGAACACTTAATATTTTTTATGAAAGCAACACTAATCTAGTGTTGTTGGCACTATCGTTTATTATCATTCCAACAAATAGTCGCCGTCGGTAACGTAGTTGGCCTTGTATGCTCGAGGTTGGATTCCCCTTTGGTCTTTAGTTTCTTTCGAGGTTTTCCACAGCCGTGGGACTGAAGCTGGATGGTCTATGGCGAGTCCTCGGCATCAACCCCTTTGATTTGATTACCCCCCCTTTCATTTGATTACCTGGTTGAGTTTTTCCGACGTTTTCCCCAACCAAAAGGCAAATGCCGGGTAATATTTTGGCGAATCCTCGGACCTCACCTCATCTCACTACGTCTCGCCAAAATATTGTAAAAAATTGCACAAAATTGTAAAAATTGTAGAAAATTACTAAATTGTAAAACTATAAAAATTTGTAAAAATTGTAATTGTAATATTGTAAAATTTTGACTTGTTCCACATCTTAAAGCTTCATTGCTCATGTAAGATCTATGGAATAAAATGAATGAATGAGGTTGCGGGTTCGATCCTGGCCGAGGTCGATGGCTTTTAAGTGTGTTTAAATGCGACAGGCTCATGTCAGTAGATTTACTGGCATGTAAAAGAACTCCTGTGGGACAAAATTCCGGCACACCAGCGACGCTGATATAACCTCTGCATTTGCGAGCGTCGTTAAATAAACCATATTTATTATTATTATTTTCCAGTAAATATGTGCCCTTGAAGATATTTTGTAGATATGGTTATTTTTGTGCTCAGTTCAACGAAGTCTGTATTAATTTTTTAGTTGGAAGAGTCGTGTGAGTTGGACACATTTACCGAGGACTTGAAACTGGACATTACAAAAGAAGAAAATGAAGTCTTGGCTGAGAGGTGAGTAGAATATGATTGTTCTAGTTCCGTCTGTATCATTACTGCTGTTGACATATGGCAATCATAAGCATGTTTATTGTAACTCCTGCTTGAGAAAAATAATTTTGTAATTACTGGCTAATAATACAGGGTATATAATTGCATAGGCAGAAAATTAATTAATCGTGAATTATTAATTGTTTTGTACGAAGGTGCCAGTACTGCTGCCACCGTCGTAACTTTGTTTGGCTGTGAATCAAACGGAGAAATAATCCTAGGAATGTGCCCTTTATTTACATACATTCAGTTTTCAATATAGTCACCAAACAGCTGAATACACTTCTGCCAACAATGTACAAGTTTTGTGGAGCTGCCACAGAAGAAGGCCACCATCTGTTTCCGCAACCATCCTCTCACAGCCCATTCAATTTCATTAGATGCAAAATGCTATGCCCGGAGATCTTCTTTAAACTTAGGGAAAAATAGAAATCAGAGGGTGCCAAATCTGGACTGTATGGTGGTTACCGTATTAACATGAGGTTCAATCTCTCAAATTCTTTTATAGCGGAGCGTCATGTGTGTGGCCTGGCATTGTCTTGCTGCAGAACAACATTTCCCTTTTCTTTTCGAACCTCCTCAATCTCTGTTTTACAACTCAGAGCGATGTGGTGTACCATACTGAGTTGATTGTTGTTCCCTTTCAAAGGAAATCAATGTGGATAACACTATCTTTGTCGCAGAAAACTGATGCTGTCACTTTTGCTGCTGAAGAACTGTGACCTGAACTTCTTTTTCCATGGTGCTGAAAGTCCATCGACTGTTTTTTCATCTCTGGTTCGTAATGGTGTACATACATATCATTCCGTTCACAGTTGTGTACAGAAACTCGTCAACTTCATTCTCGTATCACAACAAAATTTTCTGACAGATTTCAAGTCTCTGCACTTTAATTTAAAGTGTCAGTATCCAGGGTATCTATCTCGCACAATTCTCCCGATATCCAAACGAAGCAGTGATGTGACTTGCATGCTCTTGTGAAATGCCGATTATGCCAGAAATTTGTCTTTGAGTAATACGGTGATCATTATGAATCAGTGTGTCAACTTGTTCCTTCAGAGGCTCACCGGTTGCTGTCACAGGGCGTTCAAGTCGTTGATTGTCACACAAGCCAGATGTTCCCCCTTGCCAACTTTACACTTGTTAGCTCACCGATGCTCAGTGCTTACATCAACATAGTCACCATACACAACTAGCATTCTTCGGTGAATTTCAATTGAAGAGACACTTTCAACAGTCAAGAACTCGATAACAGCACATTGCTTAAATCGTAGTGCACAGACTCCTGGACAGGGCCCCATTCTCCTCAGTATAACTCAACAACCATTGACTATAACGATTTCCTACTGACTGTTTTCGTTCTGGAGAGACTACGTAAGATGTCAGCACCTGTCGTGTACTGGTGCTGCCATACATTGATGAGTTACAATCAGTTCTGGATTTAGGCCTAGGCAACCTAGGCAGTTGCCAAGGGCGGCAATTTGCAGGGGGGGCTGCATTTTCTCTCTCTCTCTCTTTTCCGGTTTTTTTTTTTTTTTTTTAATTTCATTATACTCTGAAATTTGTTTTTAAAATACTTGTCGGTAAATCATTTCTGATGTTTGTTCTTGAACACCTTGTGGATGTGGATATTGTTTTGTTATAGGACTATCGTGGTCGTGGTGATAGTAAAAGGAAAGTGTACAGTTGCATAATTATTATAATACCGGTATCACGTTATTATACTATGAAAGTGCTTAAATTTGACTGCTTGTATAAACAAGAATACATTGTTGAAAATCAAATTGGATGTGTGTTTATTATTTATTGCTATGAATAGTAACCACAACTCTCAGTTACATTTCCAATATATATCGTCAACAATACTATTTAATCACTTTCCAGCATGTGCTCTATATAATTCGATATGAAAAGTTTATTCCGTAAAGACTTAAGAGTTCATTTTTCAATTTACTTTCTACTTCCTATCGTAGTAAAAAATATTCCTAATAATTGGCTGAGAACCAAACTGTTTCAAGACCATTTCACTATTTTTTTAAGAGACCCATTTTAAGTTTCCGGCTTTCAAAGCTGGACATGGCAAGCTTACGGGGAGTAATATTTCCAATTTTGTTCAATTCATATATACAGACAAGGACATGGAAACACTGTTATAAAAACAGTCTGGTTCTCAGCTGTCGAATTATTCCACCAATAAAACCAATGCTTAAAAATTAACCACAGCCTGCCTTTTACAAATCAGTTTTGTTTCAACAATGAATAAGTTTGAATATTATGTTTCTCTGCATCGAGTCTGATGCACTTTGTCAGATCGAATTTGATGACATCATCAATGCTCTCTCTGTGAGGAAAGCACGAAGGAAATCTTTTTTATTCATAAGTAAGATTCACGTACTTAGATTCCAGTAATTTGTTTACTGAATTGCAAAATTTGTTTTATAATTAATTTAAACTAATCATGACCTGTATAATAACTGCTTATAAATTATTTCTGGGAGCTGGAGGATAGCAAATTTTAGCATTTCCTTCGGGCGACACGATATCTAAATCTGGCCCTGGTTACAAAGGTAGAAGCTTGCTTTTGATTCAGTGCTCGCGTCTTGCCAAATTCTTCTTGATAGCATTATGTTGATGACAGTGTCTAAGATGTATATAGCAATGTACATGTATGATCTGAATATCTATATATATAATTTTGACTGGTAATGGAAATTACGGGAAAACGGCTGAACGGATTTTAATAAATTACCCCTTATTTTGAAGCTTGGAACCCAAAGTTTTTCAGAAAAATAGTAGTTTTCAGTGAAATGTCAATTTTCCTACATAATTTTCCTATTTTTCAAAATCCATCTTTTGTCAGTTTTGAGAATAATTAATTGCATTTCAGAATAAAACAAAACACACACTACAATAAACAATAGACTATTACACGAAGGCCATGACCTACAGCATTGCCGACATAGAGTTCAGATGGTTCAGATTCTTTCTCATTATAATACCAATATGTCGATCTTCATTTGTGTAATTTTTTGATTCTCTGGTCTGTAGTTTTCCGAGTACAGCTGTGCATTGGACATTAAGAACTACAAAACTTAAGAATGTTTGATGACATTATTACCATTAGAAATGAAATAATATTGTACTTAATGCAACACATAATGCTATACTGATGATATGAAAGTGAAACCTTTTGGGGCTTTAAGTAAGTAGACGCAGAGAAAGAATATTTTTATTAGATCATTTCTGTAATTTAATGAGTAACGGCTATATACTCGTATATGTTACTGAAAACTATAGAACTTACGTAAGGTAACAATACTGTAATTAAAAATGACTTTTCTAGTAATGTTATAATTCTAGATTGAAGCATACTTTTATGACAGTGTTGCAGTTAGCCAAGAGAATGGAGTTTTGAATACAAGATCATCGCATTTCAACGATGAGGCACAGCAGAATCTCATCACCATTGGCCTACATATTGACAATTTAGTTTGTTCAAAGAACCCTTCGGGCACATGGAGTTTAGACAAACGAATTTCAGAGAAATTTTTCACAAGAAACGGTAAACTGAAGGCAGAGTATTGCACCGACGAAGGTGAGAGTTTAATAAAATGCAATATTTGTGGGAAGACTTTTCTTTACATACAAAGTCTGAAAAGACACCTACGTACCCACACAGGAGAAAAACCGTTCAAGTGCGATATCTGCACAATGTGTTTCACTCAATCGGGAGACCTCGTAAAGCATATACGTCAACACACAGGCGAGAAGCCATTCAAATGTGATGTCTGTGGTTTGTGTTTCTCAGACTCCGGAAAACTCACGATTCATATACGGAAACACACGGGCGACAAACCGTTCAAATGCAAGTTCTGCAGTAAATGTTTTTCAGAATCAGGGAAACTGAAGAAACATACACGCCAGCACACCGGTGAGAAGCCCTTCAAATGTAAAATTTGTAATAAATGTTATTCAGTTTCGGGAAGATTAAAAATCCATGAACGGCAACATACAGGTGAAAAACCATTTAAATGCGACATCTGTCTGAAGAATTTCTCTGAATCTGGAAGTTTGAAAAGACATGTCCGTCAGCACACTGGTGAAAAGCCATTTAAGTGCGAACAGTGCGGCAAGTGTTTTTCTCAATCGGGTAGTCTAAAAGTACATGTACGACAACATACCGGTGAAAAACCTTTCACTTGTGATACTTGTGGTAAGAGTTTTTCGAAATCCGGAAGTTTGAGGAGACATATTCGTCACCATACTGGTGAAAAACCTTTTGAGTGCAGCTACTGCGGCAAATGTTTCGCTCGTTCAGCCGATCGTATCATTCATATTCGTCAGCATACTGGGGAGAAACCATACAAATGTGAGATTTGTGGCAAATGTTTCTCCCAAGGTGGCGGTTTGAAAATCCATCGACGTCGACACAAACGGGAAACCGATGAGAAACAGTGATTGTGATATAAGTATACTTCGTTCGTAACTTTTTTTTTATTGATATGTGATATTTCTTACAAATATGTGGAAATTTCTTTAGTGAGACAGGTAATCCAGACTCTCAAGTATAAACGCCAATACTCATCGTTTGTATTACTCGCGATGCTTGTAAATTAAATTTCTTACAATTGGAAATAAATTTATAATCTCGTGGAAATCATGGAAGTGACAAGATTGATAAGCGGCATAATTCTGACTTTGATTTCATCAGTAAGACGCTAGGAGAGTAATAATGTGACAGGCAGAACTTCATTCGAGCCACTTGTATAGTTCATATGGTCTGTTCATGAGGGGTGAGTTCGATTCCCTCTTATGCTAATTACTTAATTGGGATTCTTCCGAGGTTTTCGTATGCTGTAACACGAACGTGGGTGATTACACGGCTACTATGCGGCTTCATGTCGCTAAATCCAATCATATCACCAATTCTGTCGCCTCCATATAACGAACAAAAATAAAACGTTGGCCATAAAATCGTTGTGTGATTGGGAATGGTTATTTTATTTGGTTATTTTACGACACTATATCAACTACTCCGTTATTTAGCTTCGATGAGATTCGTGATTGCGAGATGAAGCCGAGACTTCACCATAGATTACCTGATATTGGCCTTACGGTTGGGATAAACCTCTGTGAAACCCAATCAGGTAACCAGCCAAGTGGGAATCGAACCCGCGACCGAGCGCAACTCCGATTTGGAAGAAAAGCACCTCAGCAGACTGAGCTACGCCGGTGGCACGGAATGTTCTAAGTTCATAACATCACTGAATGGCTTGTAAAGGTATTACTTTGATTTATAAGAAACCACAATTATGCATGCAGAAAACAGTGAAGTGGGATTCATATGTACTATATTTCGTTTTGCAGTATTATATCAATCTTGTGCAAATTCGATTTAGATTAAGATGTATTATTTGCGACATTTCACTATGTCTTATTATTGACATTTTCAACATCTGTTATTTTTTGTAATTACAGTAGTACTTGATAGATATTGTCTGTTTATTGAATGAATGAAGTGTAAATGGATGATTTTTATCAATAGAATCCTTGGGCGATAACTTTGAGAATATTTTAAATCTTTATAATTTTCTGCAAATATTTGTTTCCAATAACATCCTTTAGTCCTTTAGTCTATCTACTAGTGCTCAGTTTGATTCTTTTTATTTACTAGGAAGGACGTTAATTGCATAAACGTGTTTTATATAATAGGTACTACATATTCAGTTCCCATTAGCTGAGGGATTTGAGGAACGGATGAAAGGGATTTAAAAATATATGTTGTGGAGCTGTAAAATGTTGCAACTTTACTTACGGCCACAATACGTCGATTTGATTTTTACTTTTGGAGGATTATTGAAGATAAACTGTACAGCTCAAATTTCCATTTTCTGAATCAACTGCAGGGAGACATAATTATCTAGAGAAATTCACTGTCACAAGGGAGAAATTGCATTTACCAATAAGGATTTTACCTTCATGATGTAAAAATGTGTGAATGTTGAGGCTCAATATTTTGAACATTTTTTAAGGTGGATAGAGACCTATGTAGCAATTTTTAATGTGATATCAATTAATGGGAATAATGTGGTATACTTCACCTGACATAATTAGGAACATAAAATCCAGACGTTTGAGATGGGCAGGACATGTAGCACATATGGGCGAATCCAGAAATGCATATAGATTAGTTGGAAGGCCAGAGGGAAAAAGACCTTTGGGGAGGCCGAGACGTAGATGGGAAGATAATATTAAAATGGATTTGAGGGAGGTGGGATATGATGGTAGAGACTGGATTAATTTTGCTCAAGATAGGGACCAATGGCTGGCTTATGTGAGGGCGGCAATGAACCTCCGGGTTCCTTAAAAGCCAGTAAAGTGACTGTCCAAGAGGCTCTTTTGCATCCAACTTGGTGGCATAACAGAAGCCTTGGGTAGTGCATTTGCCAGTAGTTAACCACATAGCAATATATGTATCGCACACAGTCTGGGATACGGCAATCTCATCTTGTACCATTTGGTACCAGACAAGCTTTGGTTTGCCTAGGACTGTCTCAGATGGCCTGAACAGAACTTAGTTATGACATACTGTATGTACCATAGTTGGCTATCTCATGCTTCTACTCTCAACTGTGGTGTGATGGCAGGCAAGAAAATCACCCCAAATTTTTTATTATTTCATATGCTTAGAATAAGAAAAGATCATAAATAAAAGCTTTCGGTTCATCTTCTGAATAGCCTAACATGTTGATAAAGCGTCGTAAAATAACTCACTAAAATAAAAAAAAATATCCTCTGAACCAAAAAAGAAATGTGCTTGAATTTGTCAATGCATTGCCACAGCTCATCCACTAGGCTTATATTAGTATAAGGGGCTGTAGACTTAGCATGCATGTAAGGAGCAATCTATCTGCATCTGCGTCTACATCCATTTTAATTCACTTTCAAAATATTCCTAATTACAATGTATTATACCACAGTGGACATTGGACAAATCAGGTTGAGTGAACAGACAACAGACTTCACGCATGCGCAGAATGAAATATCTGCTCATATCTGCCTGCGAAGGTGACCTCATTGTTTTGTTTGAAAACATTTGGGTGACTAACAGGGCACGGTGCTGCAGCCTCATGGCAACGTTTGAAAACAGTGTCATATCTGATGGTCTGAGACAAAACATCCTGGTCAAGACAGAGCATCTGATGAGGGACAGATAACATCCCAATGAGGGCCAGAGGAGACTGCCCTTAATTTTACATTTGTTTTAAAAGATTAAGGTACAGAATAGTTATAAATTGTTTCTTTTGCTTGAAAGAGGAATGATATTAAATCAGAGATTATTGAAAGAATATATATTTAATAAGTTTTAAGAAGTGGGTTACTATTAGAGGGTTATTTCCATCAATATGGGGCATTGTTTTAAGATTTCCTTAGTCGATCTTAGTTCTGCATTTAAGTTATTGAATTTAAACATTTATTAAAATATTGGCGACAGGAGTGGAACTTGAGAAATGTCTATGTTGGAGAGGACACAATTCCTATGGGCGACTGTGGTCTGACGTGTACCAATATGCTGCCCGCCTTAGTGGTACACTTCTAAAGCGGGGTTTACTATTTTGTCCGTAAGCCAATATATTTATCAATTATACATCATGGAGGCCCATTAGGTAGGCTTCCACCTTTGCAGAGAATTATTAGCAGTAGCAACGTGAGTTCTTCATGCTTGCACCCCTCGCCGTTGTACTCATTTCTGTTAAAGGCTGAATAAACCTCAGGGTCATATTATATTGTCAAACAATAGAAGCCCAGACTTCATCGGAAATCGCAACCTTCAAACTTGCAGCGCAACACCTTATTGCAACTGTATCATTTCTTTCAAAGCCAATAGTTTACCTATATAATAATATCGCATAAGTGTGCCTTCAGAGAATTAATAGGTATGTTCAGATTCTATTTCTGTTATTGATTTCTTTGAACCAGTACCTATAGTGTAGAAACACGGCTTCTTTGATTCATTTACGTATTCCTATTAGACGATATTTACGAGGAGACGTCCGCAAAACGACCATATAAATATGTGACAGTACGAAATATAAACATCTTTGTACACATACGGTATAGAATTTAGTGTGTATTGTACATGCCGAAGTGTGACTTGCGTCAGGGAAATAAAAATATAGTTGAGGATTAAATCTCGAATTACAGGTAAACCCATTAGCCCTACTATTGTTGCTGTTTGCAGTATTCCCGAAAGTTATGAATAGTTGTGTATCGAGAAAATAATATAAGTTTACAATCTTGAATTATCGTAGAGAAGAAGGGAGTAGCGATGGTGACTCATGTAATAGTTGCGCACAAAATAAAATTCTTGCAAAGAGGGTCGTGAGAAACTAACCCAACCTAACCCTCTTTCCAAGTTAGAAGAAACATAATACTATCTGTGCTGCTGAACGTTGCCACCTGCTTCATATAATTACATACTATACTGGACTACTGATCTTTCTAGTAGTTATGGATCTGATCAAGAAAGAATACGAGTTCGGCCTATCAACTACACAAACAAGTCACTACGTGGAAAAGCAAGAAAAACCATTGGCAGAGGTAAATATCAAGTCTTTATATTTGTTTTGCCAGAAATCTAGTATACATAGCTGAATATTATTAATCTTGGACACGGCAACGCATAGAGGGCGACCAGTGTAGCTTAGAATGGCCGACCTATTTACAGAATAAATTGTGAGGGTTTCGCCCTCCAACAATATGCAGAAATAGACCAAATGCAATCTAATACTTAACCTTACCTAATTACCATGATATTAAACAATTCTATACAGTCTAGACAAATCCTGGTATTAGGCCTACGAAAGCTCTTGCTTTTGACACCTCTGTAACAACAAATTTTTTTAACTACTACCGAGATGGCTCAGTCAATAGAAATTGAATTAATCACTTTCCTCTATGGCACCACGCGCCACAAACAAGTGAAGAAAATGTTGTCACATAGATGTCATCAAATTTAATTTAAACAATTCCATGCTTATCAGTAATGAACATAAGCTAACGGGATAGTCTCCTTTTTTGGCCTAGTGTCCGGCATCCCCGTAATTTTTGTTTGATGGCACTAATTTCGTTCCTTATGTTTTGCTTCAGCTGGATGATGGTGCGAGGCTTGTTGCGATACACCCTACTTATGAGATAACCCCAAAGGAAGTAATCAGCGCACACTGCTCATGGTTCAATGTGACTGTCTGAGAAACAAGTTTCCAGGACGAATAATTTCACGATTTGGAGACATTGCCTGGCCGCCAAGATCTCCTGACCTAACTGCCACTGATTACTTCCTATGGAGTTATCTCGAAAGTATGGTGTATCGCAACAAGCCTCGCTCCATCATTCAGCTCAAACAAAACATAAGGAACGAAATTAGCGCCATCCACCTGTTTTGTTGGAGCGAGTTATGCAGAACTTTCATAGCAGATTGCAGGAATGTATTCGTTGCCGTGGAGGCCACTTACGAAATGTAGTTTTTAAAAAGTAACCAGACATTAATAATAAATTGCATTATACTAGATTACTTCCAGGATATGTTTTTCCTTTCAATTCGTCCTGAGTGTCCCACAACAGGGCTATAAAAATCGTCATATCCCACTGCTTCATCATATATTTTGTGGTTCTCATGATATTACCAAGATTCGTTGTAATTTGCGTTCTGAGTTGTTTTGTATCTAAAATATGATGTTAGCTTCTCGTTTGACATTGCAATTCGATTTTGACTGCTACATAGGTTCTTGTCGGAAAGCATATTTTCTTAGGAGTCGTCGTGTAGAGTAACGATTAGCGCGTCTAGCCGCGAAACCAGGTGGCCCGGGTTCGATTCCCAGTCGGGGCAAGTTACCTGGTTGAGGTTTTATCCGGGATTTTCCCTCAACCCAATATGAGCAAATGCTGGGTAACTTTCGGTGTTGGACCCCGGACTCATTTCACTGGCATTATCACCTTCATCTCATTCAGACGCTAAATAATCTAAGATGTTGATAAAGCGTCGTAAAATAACCTAAAATAAAAAAATAAATAAAAAGTCTTAGGAGTCTTTATTTGTGATTATTAGTGGTGGTTTCTGATTCTGTCTTCAAAGTACGTAACTGGGTAATATAATTTTTTAATTGTACATCTCTAAATTTTATTGAGCAAAATAAATTACGAATTTACATCCTCCTTGTGTTCTTCAGGAAGGGAATTTCTTCAGTCCGTACATGACAGAGATGAAAGTAGATTGTGTGGAGCCTAAGTATGACTTCACATCGGAGGTGAAGCTTGAGAATACTTCAATGCCAGTTGAATCTTCTGCAGTGAAGTGTGAAGCTGAGGTGAGTATTGTTATGAAGTAACGTGATCGCAAGCCTGGGAAGTGCAGTTATGAACGCAAAAGCAAAGCACTGACTTGTTTGTAGATAACAGGCTAATATGTATTCAGAAAGCATTTGTCGTAACAATGTGTTGCCATAGTTCAATTGAATAAAACAATGACCTAGCGATATTTTAAGAACTAAATTCCTCATACATAAGCTAAATAGCATACCAGTTTCAAGTAGGCCTAATTGGTAGTGACCTAACGACAGCTGCCAATAGATTACGTCATAGTCAATCACAAGACTCTTGCATACCCTGTCATGGCTCACATTTGCAGTTCGGTCAGCTTTGAACATTAGAGTTTACTAATGACGCTGGCTGACATCTTGTATTACCAACTTTATAGCACTAGACTCGCATTACTTTGTTGCCCATGTATGGCTGTAAAGTTTGTTTGTGACATCTCTTATATTTTAATTGTGACTTATTTTTTTTTTAAGAGACGAATTCTGTTTTCATCATTTACTGTGTGGATACTCAATCAATGACCAACAAAATTACCTGCATGCATGTAACACACACATTGCAGATTAGTTTCCCATGAAATGAATAAATATCCTAAGTTACCTTCATAACATGAATAGCCATATCATATATACATAATGAAGCCTTAAATAAAGCATTTAATATGCTAAGCCTCGGTTAGAATCTTGTGCTCATTTGAATACACACATTTATTTTCTGTTACATTATCAAAGAATTTGAAAGAACCATAACATTTACAAGAGAGTATTCATCATTTGTGCCGAGTCAAACTTTTGTTTGTATGTAAAATTGAATGGAGATTGATTGATTGAGAGAAAGAGAGAGAGAGAGAGAAAGAGGGAGGGAGGGGGAGAGAGAGAGAAGAGAGAGAGAGAGTGTTTAACAATGAAGTCGTCATCCTTCTTGCTTCCCAATATTTTGATGGAAGGTCCACAAATGTCCTAAGAGCATGCCAGGGCTCCATCTCCATCCCCCAATGCCTTCTCTGGTGCACTGTAAGCATTTAGGTGAATTCAGCACTTTTTTACGATGGAGGCAATCAGACCAGTAATCAATCTAAACATGGCCTCGGCAGATTTTGAATAGATTAGGATTTATTTTGATCTTTGAATGATTCTTTCCATTTTGAATTTTGATGTTTTGCCTGTTTGCTGTTACTTATTCGTTTTGTGACTCGTTTTATTGATTCCTATCTGAACTTGAAATTTGTTTTTAAGTATTTCAAATATTTCAGATTTAATATCGGGTGCCATTTAAAAAGGTATTTTTTTTTGTCCACTCTGTACATAAATCAATACTTTTGTGAGACCACAGCCATAAGTTTTAGTTGGATATCTTCAATAACTTTAGTTTTTGGTATTTTTTTCATAAAATGAATATATAAAGAGTTATTAGCAATAATCCATATTTCATTAACACACTGTATATTACGCTATACAATATTCATATCATGATTTGTGATACAATATGATATTAGTGGCCCACCTGTGGAGTAACGGTCAACGTTTTCAAAGATAACCAGGTGGCCGGGTTGAATCCCGGTTTGGGTGTTACCTGGTTGATTTTTTCCGGGGTTTTCCTCAACCCAATATGAGCAAATGCTGGGTAACTTTCGGTGCTGGACCCCAGACTCATTTCACCGGCATTATCACCTTCATTTCATTCAGACGCTAAATAACCTAGATGTTGATACAGCGTCGTAAAATAACCCAATAAAAAAAAAGATATTAGTTTGTAGTTACTACAGAGAGGCAATAAAGGACTAACAGTCAAAATAAAGATAAACTGCGTTCTTCTTCCCCATTTCAGTTTTTAGCCTATGCTGCAAGCACTGGTCACAGTACAGCCTGCAACACGTGATAAGAACTTGTAATGGACAATAATCAATTACTTATTTCTGTGCTTCAGGAGGGGAATATTCTGAATCTGCAGGTGCCTTGCACAACAGGTGAGAGCACGGACCCCAGCTATGCTGTCGCCTGGGAGGTGAAATGTGAGGACACTCCAGTGCCAGTTTCGTTCCCTAAGGTGAGTGCAATCCAGCTATCCACCCATGGTGACTCAGTAGAACTTCTGTTGCACTGCTGTTTTGTTGTCTTGCGGCCCTGCAGTGCTATCAACCCACTTTATATATTTTTTATTAATCTAAATTTAACAGAAGAAATACTGAAATCAGAAGTAAACACTGAAATACTAAAACAATTGTCTTTAGAGACAATTAATATTAGATACCCTCCACAAAACTGGCTTCATTTATACATCGACGGATCCTTGATCTCCAGAGAACAAGGTGCCGTGCAGGTGTTATGTGCTGTCTCTTCTCACTTTATAGATCTCTTGGGTATGGAACAACAAGTTTTGATGGAGAAATCATTGCAATAAGTGAAAGTCTCAGGAATCTTCTATGCCACATCAGTAAATTTAGGAATGCAGTTATATTGTCAGACTCAAAACAGCTATTCTATCAATAGTCTCTAAACACACACCTTCATCTCAAACAGCAGAAATAACCAAAATGCTCTCTCAATTAATATCTTAATAAAAGAATTGTATTCAATGGATACCATCCCATTGTGGAATCCTAAACGAGAATGCGGATGCTTTAGCAAAGAAGGGCAGCACTGCTACTTACAGACCTGTTACCAAATCTACGTATTACTCTGTAAAAAGATTTATTAAATCTACATACTTAGACTTCAACAAACAAAATTTGATAACACAATCTCAAGGGAAAAAATGGAACTCTCTGCATCAAAACACAAGTTAATTCCCGATTTATACGAAAATCGTCTTAGCTCATTTAGATTTGTGCAACAGGCCATGATTGTTTGGCCAAACACCTGCATAGAATTGGAATATATCAGTCCCCTAACTGTCCATTGTGCAACTCAAACCAAGAAATGGATTCGGAACACCTCAAAATCTGTGCTTCAGTGGCTGGCCATGATAATATCTTTGAAAAATATTGGAGTGCAAGAGGTCAAATGACTTTATTGTCAAACGCCTGGCATTAGAAAACATATATTTTTTTATACGCTGTAGAGGCTTAATAATTCAAACGAGAAATGAGCTACTACTGTGGTTATTATTATTAGATATATTAATTTGTCTTACAGAATTTATCTGTAATATTGGCACTTAATATTTTAGGTGAAAAATGTCACGGAATAACTCTTCAGCTATGTTGTCACCTGGTAAGGCTTTGAAGCTCTGCCATCTTCTTCGTCCCTGAAGAAGATGGCAGAGCCAGTCGCCAGTTTGAAGCTTTCCAAAGGCTGAGTGAGAAGATTATTCTACATCAAACCCATGGTGAGCCTCAAGTAATACCAGAAAAATGTCACTCAGCTGAGTGCGCTCCTAGTATAATGGCAGTTGACATTGGATACACGTCAACGTATATATGCCTAACTTGGAGTCAGGCCACAAAGGGAAACACTTTTTTCGGGTGCTGTATTGAATTCTGAATAGCTCTGGAAACTAAAATATGAGCACTACTGTGGTGTTAGTACTTGACCCAAAATTAACTTGACATAATTGTATCGAACATCCAGTAATCATGGTTTGGATACCTCGTTTTAAGACAGGCTTGGGACGTGATATATATGAAATTCATAGTAGCCACTGGCGTAGCTCAGTCAGCTGAGAGGCTTTCCTGCCGATTTGGAGCTGCGCTCGAGCATGGGTTCGATTCCCACTTGGGCTGATTACCTCGTTGGTTTTTTCCGAGGTTTTCCCCAGTTGTAAGGCAAATGTCAGGTGATCTATAACGAATCGTCAACCTCATCTCGCCAAATACCATTTCGCTATAACCAATCCCATCCATGCTAAATAACCTAGTAGTTGATACAGCGTCGTTAAATAACCAAATAAAAAACCCATAGTGTTGCTGCCCATATATCGACATTCATGGGGAGTTCAAGTTTCAGTAAGTTAGGACATACAATGGGTCTGATTTGACGCTTAGCTGACAAGACATCACCATACAAGGCCAAAGAAACCATTTCATTCTTTACAAGGTACTCCCTGAGTTAATATAGTACATTATACAACGAGCCTATAATGGTAGTAATTAAGACGCGAGTATGTTTATGAAACGAGCGCAAGCGAGTTTCATAATTTTCATACGACTTATTATGCTCGACCATATTTCTAACTTGAAATTATTCATAAGTATTCATGTTATTCTTATCTGACTGGGGAGCGGAACTGACCTTGTGCAATGTCTGAGAATAATCGATACTTGCGCTTTCATATTGCTACACTAGTGTTTTCTGATTGGTGGAACACTTGAACTTTAATGAATAGGTGTACTTCAATGAGGTCCATTAAAGAGCTGCTACCAGGTGTATAATTACTACATTTCGGCATGGTCGAGCATAAAATAATTTAAAACACTTTGAGAATAAAATAAATTTGGTCATAACTGGGAATGTCGTGTACTGTTCAAATGCTTTATGTTGATAATTCTAGTTGTTCTTCTTCTTCTTTTACATATGTTACATTTGGAATACCATTTATCCATGAAGTGTTGTAAAAAAATTGGATGCATTAGTATCACATAGTCCACACCTGTGGAGTAACGGTCAGCGCGTCTGGCTGTGAAACCAGGTGGCCCGGGTTCGATTCCCGGTCGGGGCAAGTTACCTGGTTGAGGTTTTTTCCGGGGTTTTCCCTCAACCCAATATCAGCAAATGCTGGGTAACTTTCGGTGCTGGACCCCGGACTCATTTCACCGGCATTATCACCTTCATCTCATTCAGACGCTAAATAACCTTAGATGTTGATAAAGCGTCGTAAAATAACCTACTAAAATAAAAAAGTATCAAATATGGGTCAACATTAGGGCTCGGAAGTTGAAGACCTACAAGTGAGTATAGCAATGTAGTATAATTCAAGCTAAGTAAACATTCCCTCTATCCCAGGTAGAATCCTCATTATCACTAGGTAATTTGTTACGCCTGGTGAACATTGACTCCGAAATCTATTCACAATTTTTCGACAAACGTAAACAAAAGGAAGATTACAGTACCCTCCCCACAGGTAACAAAATCTGTGGCGCGTCTTACACAAGAAACAATTCTTTTCATTTCAAATACGATGTGCTGAGCAAAGACTCTTTGAATTTCTAGAAGTGTAAACCAGAAGCTTACCTTACATGTTCTAACACACAAAGTAACAAAGTACCTAGTGATAACGAGGATTCTACCTGAGATAGAGTGAACGTTTTCTTAGCTTGAACTATACTACGTTGCAATACTAACTTTTAGGTCTTCAATTTCTGGGCTCTAGTCATCATATTCATAGGAAAATTTTGGGAGTAACTGTTATATACTGTTTCCATATATATTTTTCTAAATATTGCTGTATCATTTCTACTCCTTTATCAGGAAGAGCCGTGCATTGTGGAATCAGGAAATGAACAGCTGAGAGAAGCAGTAGACGAAGATGATGTCTTGTCTGACAAGTAAGTGTAATGCCTAGGTCTGAGGCTGTGGTAATTCCAAAAGAGGCTTGCTTATCACCTCGTGGCTAGATGGTCACTTGGATACATAATCCAAGTAAACTAACAGTTAAGAATAATCAGGACCAGTCACATCATGTGGCCTGTAGCCTAGTGTGTTGTCTAGGAACTATCCAAGCGAATGAACGTGTCTGTTTTCTCTGGAGAGCCATCAAATAGCTGTGTTTTTTTCACATACTATAATCTTTTCGCTGTAAGAAAAATCCTAATGTAAACAATAGCACGTGACTGAAGTGAGGCTTCATTGGCCGCTGTTTGGCGCCATAGATTCTCAGTACGTGTTCCCGCCCACTGTTGTACATTCTGTTTCATGTTAAACATTTCCCATTACTCGTCAAGCAGGCCTAACCTCACTACTATGCATTCGTTTGCTTAGGAAACATTTACATTATAATTTCTGTAATTAAAACTCATTTAACATATTATATACATTTAAGACTATTTGTTTTTCTCCGCTTTTGAGAGGGTTTCTACTCTTATGTTTAATAACCACACACACCGAGGATGCAGAAATTATACTTCAGTACCACGTGCTTACGTGAACAACTACGAGCTCGAGTGACGCCAGCTTGTTACAAGAACAGACTACCTCTGTATTACTGTTGGTATTCATCCGCGTTCATAGTACATAACAAAATATAAAAGTAGCTTTTCTTTTACATAGCGTTTTACATATGAGTGAAGTTATATGTTTCATCGTATTTAACAACTAGAATTTAATTTTTTATTTTCAAATAATACAAGATTGTGGTTTCCAAATACGAACTATATTTTCCTGTGTCATGTGAGTGTTTCGACTGGGAGCCAATCACGGGTATGACAGCAACGTGCTTATGTTTACATTAGGATTTTTCTTACAGCGAAAACAGTATAGTTTAATCATTGTTGTGTGTTAGCAATAATAATTAATAATAATATAGATGAAGCTGTTTTCAAAAGAGAGACGCTTTTTGAATCGTTTCAAAGAGCTGTACAAAAATGCTGTGGTAATGAAAAAATATGGGAAGATGTAGCACAGGAATTAAACAAAAACGGTAAGTACTGTGTACAAAGTACAAAACTAATCATTTATTTTTATTCCTTACAATATTTTTTACTATAGACGCTCTACATATTATTAATTCATGGTTTTCTGCCCAACGACATGTCTTTCAGTGCAAACCCAACATTCTCCCTCTAGTCTGCGAATGCAGCTTCAGATCAGAAGTCTAGCATCTCTGCCGACTGAGCTACACCAGTGGCTTTCTTTGTCCGCAAGGTCTCATTAAGTAATTCAATAATTAATAACCGTCATCACTAACTAGTACAAATGGGGTTTCGGTATCTGTATCAGGAATTTCTCTTCCTAATAGGACTTTTGAGGCAATTTGATTGTAACATTCGAAACAAATGAGAACTTATAAAAATTTGTAGAATTGCATAGGTCGCCTTTCTGTACCAATATCAACGGAAATAATTCTGCACTTAACATGTACTACAACTTATAATAAAATCGAAAACATCTTATTTATAGATGTAACACAAATATCCACTAATGGAATGATATGTTACTCTGAAACATTTACCAACAATTTCCCCAATGCAATTAGGAAGATTCCACTTGTCAAAAATTTGTCAGCATTTTCGAACCATTTCTCAGTTATGGATAGGTACTGCATATATACAGGTTTCAATGTATCCCATAGAATATTACATTCGTCTTCCCACTATCTCAGAAACTGTTGATCGGCCCAGGCGAAAATGAAAAAAAGAGACCTATTTCATTTATTTGCAGATTTCTAATTTATTTATTTATTTGCAGTAGTATTTCGTTAATCCCAACAAATTTGGGCTTGAACTTTGTCGGATTTTACAAATTTTAGGAAAGGAACCAAAATCAACTTAAAAACAAATTTCAAGTTTTGAATCAATAAAACGAGTCATAAAAGAATAATTTTTTGGAAAGAATCACTCAAAGTCTGACGAAATTGGCTAAAACTGGTCATGATTGCCTCAGTAAACACCTCCATCGTATTTTTCACTCTAAATGCTTACTGTGCACCAGAGAAAAGGACATGGAGATGGAGCACCTGGCTTTTGAAACTCTTAGGACATTTTGGACCTTCCATCAAAATATTGGGAAGCAAGAAGGATGATGTTTTATTAGATCTGACTTTTTTTTCCTCATTATTTTTAAGTCTGGAAAATGGCTAAAATCTGGTTAAGTTTTTCTTATCTTTTTTTGTCTTTTATTGATCTGATTAACGGAAATTTTGGATAAGCAAGTTTCTGCTTTTATTTATTAATTAATTTATATTACTTTTTTTGTTTCAGTAAAATATATGAAAAGAAGGTGGAAGAATTTACGAGCCTGATCTTTTTAAAAGAATGCAGGAAAGTTGGCAAACCACACAGTGGTGATGGTGCTTATGAAATAACTACCAGCACATGGCGCTTATTTGATCAACTGAAGTTCTTGAAGAATACAACTGCCCTTTTACATAGGGATTCAAGTTTACTAGCAGATAGTGACACTTGTTCAACTGCACATGAGGCTACAATGTCGTGCAAGGGAAAAGTTCAGTCTTCACCATTATCATTACTTTCACATTCGGCTATGACTGCACTACCACAAAGGAAGAAAACTCGTTCCACAAGATCCAGCACCTCCAAAAGGAACGAACAACTCTTGGAGATAGAAAAAAGGAAGATTGAAATTCTCCACAAAGAGAGTGAGAAAGAATGCAATGACGACTACCACTTCTTCGAGAGTCTTTTGCCTTATATGGCTCATATTCCTTTAATCCGCAAACTGAGACTGAGATGCAGGATTCAAGATTTAATTTTAAATGAACTGGAATCCTTGCAAAGCGATATTCCACAGCATCTAGCACACTTGCAATCCTGGCGAAACGACATTTTGCTGCCTCATCCACAGCTTCGGTCTTTGCAGTTTTATCCACAATCTACAAGTGACACATTCCACGTCTACATGATTGGATGAGCGGTCATATGTGCCACCAGAAATATTAACTCAAATGTGCACAATTTCAAATAGTATTTTAAACTTCAGTTTTATGTGTACATTGATTGAACTCATTGTTTTGTAAAAGTAAACTTGTTCTGTTACATTTGACATTGAGAAAACCTATTTTTCATTGGTCAATTAATTCTTAATTTATTCACAGTAGACTACGATGTTCTTCATTATTTTGTAAATAATAATAATAATAATAATAATAATAATAATAATAATAATAATAATAATAATAATAATAATAATAATAATAATAATAATAATAATAATGTTATTGACCTCTTTTACAAAACGATGAAAGAGTAATGGAACGGAGAAAAATTATCTCCGGCGCTGGGATTTGAACCTGGGTTTTCAGCTCTACGTGCTGATGCTTTATCCACTAAGCCACACCGGATACAACCCCGACGCCGGTTAGAGTCGTCTCAGATTAAGCTCCAACTCTTGGGTTCCCTCTAGTGGCCGCCCTCTGCACTACGTCATAGATGTCTATGAACGCAGGACCGGAAGTCCACACATGTGCTGAGGTGCAATCGATATGAGTGACTAGTTGGCCGGGATCCGACGGAATAAGCGCCGTCTTAAATCACGAAGTGATTTACGCATATCATATATATTATTTTAATGTACCGAAGTACATATGATATTTCCATGCAGATATTCTGCGTCATCATAAGATGAAAGAGTAATGGAATGGAGAAAAATTCTCTCCGGTGCCGGGATTTGAACCCGGGTTTTCAGCTCTACGTGCTGACTATTAACGGTATAATCTTATGATATGCGTAAATCACTTCGTGATTTAAGATGACGGTTATTCCGATGGATCCCGGCCAACTAGTCACTCATATCGAGTGCACCTCAGCACATGTGTGGACTTCGGTCCTGCGTTCATAGACATCTATGACGTAGTGCAGAGGGCGGCCACTAGAGGGAACCCAAGAGTTGGAGCTTAATCTGAGACGACTGTAACCGGCGTCGGGGTTGTATCCAGTGTGGCTTAGTGGATAAAGCATCAGCATGTAGAGCTGAAAATCCGGGTTCAAATCCCCGCGCCAGAGAGAATTTTTCTCCGTTCCATTACTCTTTCATCGTATGATGACGCAGAATATGTGCATGGAAATATCATATGTACTTCGGTACATTAAAATAATATATTTTTTTTACAAAAGTTGAAAATTATATACTGGTAATTTATAATAACTATCTCACTCCTCAAAAGGTCAAAGCTTGTGCCCGTGATTGTTCTTGTAAACTTAAAAGTAAAAGTACAGGCCTACATATTAAGTATATTAAGGTGATGTACAAATGAGTCGTTCAGAGCAAAAGTGGTGTAAGTCAAAATTAGGTAATGAGGCTTAAAGTAAAAATTCTGTAAAATAGAGCGCAAAGTAGCAATTGTATGGCCTTCTTGCTATCCACTGACTGCTAATAGTTTAAATAAACTAAATATTAATTTGCTACTTTGCGCTGTATTTTACAGAATGTTTACCTTAACCCTCATTACCCATTTTTGATTTACACCACTTCTGCTCTGAACGGCTCAAATATAAACAGCTTATATTACAAAATTAAATAAGACTAAGATTAATTATGACAAAAATGCAGGCATTAATCTTAAGAGTCCATTTTTCTGTTAAAAAATGGTTGCAAAAATAATTTGTACACCTTCCTATTTATTAATAAAATGTATAACAACAAATTAATATTTTGGGTTTTTACTTAACATCAGAGTAACGACTAGTGATATGCATGTTCTGTAATAATTATTAGTATCCTGTTGTTGTATTTTGTCTTTAGTTTTAGTCAGCAGAATATCGAACGTTTTTGTAGTCATTTGTCGTCATCATCATCATCATCATCATCTTCCTAACAGGTGATAGTCCTAGAGGACTGTTCCGTTCTACAGAAGTTTTCCCGCCATGTCTTCACAGGGCGACCCAGTGATCTTTTCCCTGTTGGTCTGTAGTTCAAGATCACTTGAATCCGTGTTCTAGGCATACACTTGACATGGTGAAGCCAGTTGTCTTAATATTGATGTATATACTGCAATACAGGTTCCATTTCCCACTTCTTGTAGGATGTCTTCATTTCTTTTATGATCCTATTTAGCGTATCATGTTTTTTCGTAAGGTCCAAGCTTCACTGCCATAACAGAGGACAGGTCTTGCTAAGGTTTTCTAAGATGAGTGCGGCTATGTTTCTGAACTAAAGTTTTCGCTAGACTGTTAATAACTCCTGCAGATTTATTGAATTTAAAAATTTTTTTGTGAGTTATCTAGATGAGGTAGAAAGGAAAGCTTCAAACCAAGATAATTGAATTCATTAACTCATTTTAAAATGTTACCATTTATACAAATTTTTCTTCATACAGGTTTTATGCTACAGAATGCCATTATTTTTTTTTCGTAGATATTTCCATGCGATATTTATCAACTATTAATTTTAAATTATAGACTGAGCGTCGTAAATCATCTTCTGAAATGGCTAGCAAAACCAATTCATCAGCAAATTCAGTACGTCCAGACACAAATTTCGATTTATAATATGACCATGTCTTGAGTTTCTAAATTCCCGTACTATTGCATTCATATGAATATTGAATAAGAAGGGTGAAAGAAGACATCCTTGTTTGACACTGGTAAAAATTTCCAACCAATCAGACATTTTCTTATCAATATTGAAAATAGAAAATATTGGCAAAACATTTTTCCTTTCAAATTCTTAAATGTAAATGTTATTTACTGGCATGTAAAAGAACTCCCGGGACAACATCGATTCCCAATGGGGACATTTTCAAAAAACTTTTTCTGCAATGACCTAGTTCAATGGGGACATGTAATTTCTGGACCTTTGGTTCACAGAGTCTCTAACTGAGATGAGTACTAAGGTTCATTTTCTTGGGGCAAAGGCAGCCAGAGCACTGAAAACTCATGTCCCTACTGCTACTCAGTGGCAATTGTCTCCTTAGGTGGGAGCTTTAAAATGCTGCTACCCTAATAATGTTGATAGCTTTGCCTTAAGATTTTGTATATCTCCAAAGAAAAGCATTAATGTTATAACTTGATATCGTATATTTTATTCTTGAATAATCCTAAGGAATTCGCCTTAAACGTGACGTCACAATTACATTTACTCACGTCTTTCTCGTTAGTCACCGACGACTCAATGAACACACTAATGGGTGGTATGAATAAAAATACAATGAAGTTATTCTACTATAATTTTGTCGCTATTTAAGAAAAATCATAACTCATCAGAGCATGTTCTTGTCATACCAGTGATTGGTTCCAGTATCTCGAAACAGACCTCACACGACAGGAAAATATAGTCCCTCCATTTGGAAACTGCATAACTTTGTATTATTTGAAAATAAAAAATTGAATTCTTGTTATTGAATACAATGAAACATAACTTCACTGACTGAATAATAAAATGCTATGTGGAAAAGCTTCTTTTATATTTTATTTACGTTCGAAAGTTCGACGCGATGAATACTCCAGAAAATACCAGGTAATCTGTTCTCTACCAGTACCAGATGCTTGTCGCGTTGACCAATTGACCCCCTCTCTTCGTTGTTGATGTAGGCACGTGATAGCCCGCGCGATCTGCATTCTCAGGAACGCTGGTCGTGAGTTCTAAACGTCATAAGAATGGAAACCCTTATCAAAAGCGGATGTCGTAAAGAAATAGTGTTGAATGTATATAATAAGTTAAATGAGTTGAATCTAGTTAATTAATTATAAAGGAATAGTTTCTCGTTAGTCAAACAATGCATAGTAGTAGGTTCACGGAACCACCTGACGAGTAATAAAAAAAATGTTTAATATGAATTTTGTCGCAGAATGAAAAATCATAAGTAAACAGCTGTACAACTGAGAATTCTGGTGAAACACCAAGCTGCGGAAAAAATGTTGAAATGTTATGTTTTATTTGAAAACGACGCTGAACTGCTTGAGGTTATATGAAACGTCGCCCTGCAGTCAATCAAACCTTTTATATTTTTCAGTACGTGTCAGCGGATGAATTTACCAAGGTAATTATTCTTACAATGAAAAGATTATGTTGATGTAAATACTTAGCATTCTAATAAACTAAGAATCAAATCTACGGAGTAGAAAGAAATAGTGTTTTTTAATAAGTTTGTGTTGAATCTTTTGTTAGTGCTTGTAAGAATGCTGGATAACAATCTAGTATCTATTTCCTATGCAACTGTGGAAAATGTTTAATAGTGAAACAATTTTTACAACAGTGAAATTATAAACACTGATCATTTAATGTTGAAATGTTATGTTTTTTTAAACAATCAATAGTCGCCCTGCAGTCAATCAAAGGTTTATATAACCTCCATTTTCATTTAAGAAATTATAATGATAATTTATTTATTTTGTACTAGTTCTTTTTTTTTTTTTTTTAATAATTTAATGAATCTTTTATTCAGAAATTACTTATAGTGAACCATGAGTTCATTTACACGATTTTTTTAAACAATCAATAGTGCCAATAAGGTTTATATAACCTCCATTTTCAAGATAATTTATGAGTAATAATTTAAAGATATTCATTTACAAATTCTTGATATTCATTTGCATATGGCTGTGAATGTAACATCAACATTTTTTAACAACAGTTCGATAGCAAGGACCACTCACATTCTGAGGAAAAGTCCATATTCTGCTTGTCGATAAAGGTCTTAAGATGTTTAATTACTTTCTTCTAAGAAATAAGATGCAAGCCACTCAAACATTTTCCTCTGTATATCTAAAAAAGTGGCAATCTTCCTCTCGGATCTTGACTAGTTCTCTGTACCCTTCGCGACAGTGATTTATGAAGTAAGGATTCATTGCAATGTTACAGCATGGAGCTGCGAGAGTCGACTACCAGTCAGCAGACTGCTGATTCATCTTCACATCGAAAGAATGGTGACCGCACATGCATTGTTCATTGCGACATTTGCAAAAGAAGTTTTAAGCGAAAACAACATTTGAAAAGACACTTTCTTACTCACACGGGGGAAAAACCGTACAAGTGCGAAATCTGCGATAAGGAGCTGATGACATCGTACAGTCTCAAAATGCATTCGATGACTCATAAAACAGATAAGCCGTACAGTTGCAATATTTGTAACAAATTTTTTGCATATCCTGATTCTCTCAAGAACCACTTGCGCACTCACACCGGCGAAAAACCCTTCACGTGCAATATTTGTGAGCGGCCCTTTGCAACGATAAGTACGCGTAACAAACATTTACGTACTCACAATCCTAAGAAGAAAGAGAGTCGGATTTCGGTAATGGTTGGAGAGTCTGGTAAGACTTCATTTCCTTGCGAAACTTGCGGCAGAGTTTTCGCAGCCTTGTCAACTCTAAGAAAACACAGACGTTCGCACGTAGGAGATACTCCTGTGAGATGCGAGATTTGTCACAAGGTTTTTGCGACAAGAGGCTATATAAAATACCACATGTACAGTCATGCTAGCGAGAAACAGTTCAAGTGTGACATTTGTGGGAAGTGTTACGCGTTTCCAAAGCACCTGAGAGCTCACGTCCGCTCTCACACCGGCGAAGAAGTAATAAAATGCAAAATTTGTCATAATCGGTTTACTACTTTAACTAATCTTAAAATCCATATGGAGGCGTATGGCTGTGAGAAGCGAAATAAGTGTAACATTTGTGGCAAAGAATTGGCAACTCTGGACACACTAAAATCACATTTGCGCACGCATACAGGCGATAAACCTTACAGGTGCGATTTTTGTGGGAATGGGTTCAACAGGAGAGCCTCAATGGAAGAACACAAACGGTTACACACTGGTGAGAAACCATTCAAGTGTGAGGAATGTGGGAGGTGCTTCTCCCTAAGGCGAAGGTACAAGATACACATGCGCACACACAGCAGCGAATGGCTGTTGAAATGTAACGTGTGTGAGTTGGTGTCAGACAGTATAGAGAGTCTGAAGGTACATTTGGATACTCACGCAAATGAAAAATCTTTCAAGTGCAAAATTTGTGGTAGAGGAATGTTAAACATAAAAACACTTAAGCGACATTTGCAGACACATACAGGGGAGAGACCTTTCAAGTGTGATATATGTGATAAAACGTTCACGAGAAAGAATTCCGTTAAAGAACACACACGTATTCACACTGGCGAGAAACCGTATAAGTGTGATACTTGTGGGCTCTGCTTTTCATTGTCACAAAATCTCCGAAAACACGTACGGATGCATACTTTGGGGGAGTCGGTGGATTGAGAAATTTATGTTTCATGTTTTGGTAATCCTAGTTCTTTGCATGAAAGGCATTACAAAATACATATTTCGAAGTAGCCTACTTCTTGAGAAAATACATTTTGAATAGATTTCATTCTGTTCCAAATGTGTTGCAATTTCTTGGATTAAGAATATATTTCCTTAATTTGCCATAGAAACCAAATTGCGACGACTCAGTTCAGGGCCAGTGAATTAGAATGACTTAAAATTGTTGAACATGATACTGTATGAGTTTAGCAACAGAGTAAATATCAAGGAAAAGATGTATTTGGGGATTTAACATTCAGTAGTGAAAAACAATTTGTGTTTAGGATATTGTATTAGTTTTGTGTACTCTCACTTCGATAACGAAGATTCGCTGTACATTTTAAGATATTCTGTAAAGGGTGTAAAGAAAAAAAGTGGTCAAAAACTTCAGGTATTATTATTGGTTTATCAATATTGATCTAATTGATCTGGAAATGCTTGGTTTATGAATAGGACTTGCAAGTATCATCATAAGGTGCATCTACACGATCCAACTTCTTTCAACTTTACGCATCCTAGCAATGAATGTAAGACTGATATTTAATATTAATTAATATACAGGATTTTTCATAAGTAAGGAATAATGCAAATAAAATTAAAATTAACTAATTTTTTAAATGCTCGAATACGTCAAATTTAATAGTATGAAAGGAAATTTTAGAAAAAAAGAAATAATTTTCAGCAATTATTGTACACAGTGTGACATCATCGACAACATTTTTAAATGGCAACATTATTTTTTTCTATATATTAATGTACCGAAGTACATATGATATTTCCATGCAGATATTCTGCGTTATCATGTGATGAAAGAGTAATGGAACGGAGAAAATCTCTCCGGCACCGGGATTTGAACCTGGGTCTTCAGCTCTACGTGCTGATGCTTTACCCACTAAGCCACACCGGATACCAATCCCGGTGTCGTACAGAATCGTCTCAGTTTAAGTTCCAACTCTTGGGTTCCCTCTGGTGGCCGCCCTCTGCATTACGTCATAGATGTCTACGAACGTAGGACTGAAGTCCACACATGTGCTGAGGTGCACTCGTTATGAGTGACTAGTTGGCCGGGATCCGACGGAATAAGCGCCGTCTTAAATCACGAAGTGATTTACGCATATCATATATATTATTTTAATGTACCGAAGTACATATGATATTTCCATGCAGATATTCTGCGTCATCATATGATGAAAGAGTAATGGAATGGAGAAAAACTCTCCGGCACCCAAGAGTTGGAACTTAAACTGAGACGATTCTGTCCGACACCGGGATGGGTATCCGGTGTGACTTAGTGAATAAAGCATCAGCACGTAGAGCTGAAGACCCGGGTTCAAATCCCAGTGCCGGAGAGAGTTTTTCTCCATTCCATTACTCTTTCATCATATTATTTTTTTCTTTTTTCTACATCTTATTTAGTTATTTAGTTACATTTCTTTCATGCAAATCCTTTTGTTGCATCTTGATTCAACGTGCGTTTTAAACTTGATTTTTTCAATATTCTTCCCGCATTACATTTGTATGTGCATGGAAAATTGAATCGTGTAGATGCAGCTTTAGTGCACTTTAGTACGTGTGTTAATTCGAATTATTATGATGCATTCTGTTTACATTGCCATAGATGAACTGCTCAAAATATCCATCTCCCTGAATACATGCCGCAACTAGTATCATCCAAATCCAAACATGTTCCTTAATTCCTGGAACCGTTCTTATTGTCTGAGTACCTTGCAAAATCCATTGACGGAGACTTTCTTCATTATTCACAGAACACGAATACATCGAAGACTCTGTGCCTGCATTGAAAGAAGTGCAGTGAGTTGAGATCTGTGAGTGTGGAGGCAAGCATATTCGGATCTCGATGAGCTGCAGCCTGTATTTGCACATAGAAGTATAGGACGGTGGTTCGAGTCTCGCCACCGGCAAGGTAAATGAAGTTTTGTGTTAATGAAAATGTATGTAACATAGATATAAAATTGGATATTAGAAACAAAGTACAGGGGTGAGGAAAAAGAGGAAAAAAGAATGGAAGAATGAGCGTATACAAAAGAGAGAGAGAGAGAGAGAGAGAGAGAGAGTGTGTGTGTTTTTTTTTAGAGAAAATTTTATTCTTTTTCTCCCTCCCCCATACCACATTATCTAAGATGTTGGGATATATTTTTTTTCTCGAAAATGGTGCGTTTCTCTTCAATATGATTTGGGATATTTTATTGTCATATGTTGTAATTTCTGCCCTTTCTTTTCTTTTGCTGCTGCTCCTATATGGATGCGTGCCTATCTGGGTACAAATAAATTTGTCAAGCACTATATCAGCCACTGGCTTGTCTCAATGGGACTTGCTTTGCCTGATAATTCGGAGTTGTGCTCGGGCTTGGGTTCGATTCCATCTTGGGCTGAATACTCTGTTAGGTATTTTTTCCGAGGTTTTGCCCAGCCATAATGCTATTGTCAATTAATATATGTTTATTAAAATATCTCAAAGGTTAATCTGTAACATAGTATTTTCGTTAACATTGATGACTTTATAGTAGAACAGTTTCCTTGGTAGGAGGGGGGGGGGGTGAGAAGCAAAAACCATACAATCCCGATATAACAAGGATATGGGGGACATTATTTACCTTCTTCCCCCGTTATAGCTTCACATTGGTACAGTATATTGGAATATGATAATTTAATAAAGGTATTTTTGGGGGGAGGGCTTATTTCTTACAGTGTTACATCCATATCCGCGATGTTTCGGACCGAATTGTATAGGGCTTGAACTGTAGGTATACTACAAATTATAATAGAGCGTAACTTAAAACAATCTCCCTATTTTTCTTTCTCATACAGAAACACATGCATACTTCAATAAAACTACGTAACAGTACTAATAGAAACTTTTTTATCTGAAGCTTACCTTCCTGAAGATATCATATGAAATGTAAATTCTAATTATTTTATTTAATCTCTCGTCCTTAAGTTTACATATTATACTGGGATCTCTTTTCTTTTTTTCTGCATTATTTTGCAGTACCGGTATGCTATTCATATTTCCCCAAGAGGTGGTGTGAACACCTGCAGACTAGTAACATAGTAGTAGAAGTTGTTACAAGAGAAACATTGCAATGCTTCCATTCCTCAATGAGGTATAGAAATTCTTAAACATTCAGGAATTTAAAATAAATATTATAGTCCAGACACATGATCTGAATACATTAATTCTCAATTTAAGCACAGAAACTTAATCCTAAAAAAAAACCAAGAAAAATCTTTTGAATTCAAGATTTTCTAACGTTAATAGATAAAAAAAAGTGTTCAGACAAGTTTGGGGGGGGCAGTGCTCCCCAGCCCCCCCCCTCCATAACTCCACCCATGGTTTCCATATTTGCAGTTGATGCAGATCATTATTTATGTGGTTACTATAGAAAAAGGATCTAGAGAAAACTTCCAAACAAAACATAATCAAAATCACACATGTAAGGTCAATTAAACAGTATTCATGGGTTAGGTAAGAAACATATAATATATATATCTTTACAGTTGTATGAACACTTTAAAAATGATGATAATTAAAATTAGTAAAAATCAGACATGTTTCGGAGGCTGCCCCTCCATCCTCAGTGGCATTACCACTTCGATTATTGTGACGTTTTGTTAAGTGATCTAAGTTCTGAACTGTCAATCAAGTTACAGCGAGCTCAGAATATGTGCATCAGATACGTGTGCAACATCCGACGATATGACCACATATCACCGTCCTTCACAAGTCTTTCGTGGCTCCGACTTAAAGAACGTAGAACTTTACACTCTTTGTCTTTACTCTTTGGAATTCTGCACACCTCAACACCAAATTACCTTTCGTCTCGTTTCTCTTATCTATACTCTAACCACGACGTAAATACCAGATCACTTATGTGACACTCTAACTATATCTCTTCATAGAACATCTTGTTATTCATCATCTTTTACAGTATCCACCTCGCGTCAATGGAATTCCTTGTCACAAAGTATTAGGGGCTGCAAGACAATAAACACCTTTAAGAACAGCTTAAAAGATAACCTTATTAGCATTTCACTCCAATCATACTGATCTAAACTATCACTGACTACATTGTTACTTCTTTCTTTAGACATCATCCTGATTGTGCTGTATTTTCAAAATTGTCTCATAATAATCTCTTTCTATTATCTAATATTATTTGAAATATATTAACAACATTCTATGTATTTTAGCTTAATTCTGCTACACAGTTTATTTCAGTGTTTAATTAATAGTTCATAGTATTTTGTTGTTTAATTCGTAAATAACTCTTGTATACATGTAGCTCTTATCTAAATCAAATTGTTGAATTCTTTGTAAGTTCATGCATATGTATATACTCTTTTTGCTGGTTGAGTGGAAGAGAAGGCCTTACGGCCTTAACTCTGCCAGCTAAAATAAATCATTATTATTACCACAACGCTGGTTCAGGTGTTCGACCGTGATGTAATGTGGCTTAAAGGACCAGCGTCATGGTAATGTCACTGAGGATGGAGGGGTAGCCTCCGAAACATGTCTGATTTTTACCAATTTTAATTATCATCATTTTTAAAGTGTTCATACAACTGTAAAGCTATATATATTTTATGTTTCTTATAAAACATAATAAAATTCATTTTCAAAGAACTGTTGTATGCTGGAGTTCAACTTAGCTAAAAACTTCTTTGGCACATATAGACCTACAATTAACTTACTTACTTACTGGCCTTTATGGAACCCGGAGATTCATTGCTGCCCTCACATAAGCCCGCCACCGGTCCCTATCCTGAGCTAGATTAATCCATTCTCTATCATCATATCCCACCCCCCCTCAAATCCATTTTAATATTATCTTCCCATCTACGTCTCGGCCTCCCCAAAGGTCTTTTTCCCTCCGACCTCCCAACTAACACTTTATATGCATTTCTGGTTTCGCCCATATGTGCTACATGCCCTGCCCATCTCAAACATCTCGATTTAACTACAATTAACTTGAGGCAAAGAAACTGGAATATTTCCTAAAATCTTCTGCACCTAATATCGCCATTGTTTCTTAGAGAAAGTTAATTTTGTCTGCTTGAAATTACCTATTATGATGTGGATCATTTGCATGAAAAATTGAAATTGCATGTCGAGTTCTACAAAAATGTCCTCATGCAAACCAGTGGAAATATAACCAGTGGTGAAGCATCAGGGTAGACAGGGCAAGCTGAGCTTTCCCAAACATTTTCGGAGGAGGAACAAGATCGATTTAGAATTTAGTTTCCGCTTTTCGTTTACATTTTAGCGACGTAGAGCACGGCATAGATCACTATTTCCGAACACCAACTTACCCAAAAATTGTGTCACGTTTCGCTACTATATAACGTGCCTGCATATATGTATGTATTATGGATAGACACCTAGATATTTTCTAAACTAGTTAATATGCGACTTCTGGGAAGTTAAAGCTTGTTTTAAAATAATATAGACTTCCAGCACTGCGACCTTATCTGCCTGTAATCCAGAGCTGCCCGCATGGCTTTGAAAGCACATGGTTATTGGAATATTATCACTTTGTTTCTAAAGTTCCTTTCAGTGGTCCACAAGCAATAGGCATATTAAAACACTGCGGTGCTGCATTGTCTAGAGTAGCCGACTGTCACGCAGGTGGCCCGGGTTCGCAGGCGGACAAGGTCGTAGTTGGGGTTCTTCTTGGGGTCAATTTTTCAGAAAAGTTGTAAATTCGTACGAGCTTTCTTTAGAAAAACATCTCTGAAACAAAAGTTGTCGATATGTTGAGGAGAATCAGAAATTCAAGAAAATTTTTGTTATTCCACTAAAAATATCAGAGCTGCCTCCCCATTCGCCATGATTGGTGTTCAATGAAATGTCGCATATTATGCAGTGTGGAAGGCCCCCTCCTCTAAAGAGATTTGGAAAAATAAGCATTTTGTTTTATTAATACATTTAACAGAAACTAGCTTGTAACAGTCCATGTATTGTGAGTCCTCATCACCATGGCGTGTTCTCAGATTGTGGATAGAAGATACGGCCTCCAGATATGGAGGGTAGCTGCAAATATTGAATAAGCACTCACGGACAGCTGGTGAAGGGGTCCTTTAGCTTGTGGGTTGGGCGAAGAGCTAACAACCCATTATCGTAAAAAAAAAACTTCTTACGGAACTCCAATATAAGCCTCAGAATGGCACTGACCACAGCAAAGGAATAAGGTTATGAGTAGGGCTAGGATTTTGATGAAATTGCATCTTTATTCTAGTAAGCGAGAAACATAGCTGCTTTAGTATTAAATATGTTATGTGATAAACTAAGTGTTTTAAGATATATTTGTTAGGGCATTTTTTGCATTTTTTGCCTGTTTCAACTCATGAGCATTTTTTGTTTTATTCGGTCTTTTTTAGGCATTTTCATTTAATTTTGGCCATAAATCTCCATTATTAATGTAAAATAATGTTTATTTCCTTTGATATTTTCTCTACATATTTTGTCCATTAATACCCATTATTTTGTATGATATTTTAATCGTTTCTCTACACAAATATTGCCATTTTAACGTAGTACACCCCATGTAATGGATCAGTCCAACCACCCCTTCAATATAGACTCCTCTATACCTGCTAATTCCGGATAAGAGTGGCCTTGTGGTGGACTACATGGAAAGTACATCGGTTTAAATAATTAATTAAAATGTACTACTTAGAAAAAATTATGTAAAATTAAATAAACTTAAATGTTGGTACTAGAATTTAATTTAATTACTAGTCTAAATATTAAGTAGTAGGAAATCTCTTTTCCTACTAAGCCAATTTTAGAATATAAGATAAATTTTTAGGGAATTTTTGAAAGATTTTTAGGTCATAAATTCATTGTTTTTAAGACATTTTTTCATGATTTATAGATCATCAAAATCCTAGCCCTACAATCAGCAATAGGAGATTACTTGTAATGTGGAGAAGGAAATAATCACCAATTAGAAACAGGATTTTTTATTCATAAAACAATAAAATCAGCAGTAAAGGCGGGGGAAATGCATACTATTATTTGGTCGAGAACGTTTTATCATTTAGCCTGGTTTAAAAAATAATGGAAGTTAAAATTTATAAAACAGTTATACTACCGGTTGGTCTGTCTGGTTGTGAAACTTGGACTCTCACTCTGAGAGTGGAACAGAGATTAAGGTTGTTCTATAGTAAGGTGCTTAGGAAAATATTCCGGGCTAAAAGGGATGAAGTTATAGGAGAATAAAGAAAGTTATACACCGCAGAGCTAATGGGCAAGAAATAATATTCTTTACTTAAATGCACGGCCTTCTTGATGCTATATAAAGTTCCCGAATACTTGGATATTTGCTTTTTGTTAGTTGCAGGGCATTCGGCATTTCACAGATAGTGGCACGTATGTATAATAGCTTTATATTATTATGTGATGATAATGTCGGTCATTTTTGGTTGTGTGGGCCGTAGATGCTTATTATAGAAAACTTGTTTTTTCTCATTCTTTTAGGTCGGTAGTAGGGACCCGAAGGTTTACATTGCAGCCTGAGGCTAAATGTGCTTAGCTGTCCTATTCTGTGAATATTTGTAGCCGAACGGTCGCGCTCTTATACGAATACAGCACGGCGCACCGTGATTTTAACCCGGGCTATGGTATGGATGATGGTTTATATGAAATAATGATGGCAAAATGAGCCCCGAAGTCAAACGCTGAGTCATGGTACCCAACAATTTTGCTTCAGTTGGTTGAGGAAGACCCCGGAAAAAAAACCCCATCTGGGTAACTTGTTCCAACCAAGATTTGTACCTGGGCAAGGTCGTTTCACATCAGACTCCACAGCGATGGACTCTTTATGTAACACAATAACCGATTAGGTAAGGTTTGTTTGTGTGTACTGTACGTGTATTTTGCACAGCGGAGTTGGTCATGTCACACTAGGTTATGTTGGTAAGACTAAAGAAACAGTTGAAAGTGTATAATCTGAGTACGAAGGGAAGTAGCCTGCCTATTCACTTGTTTAGCCCATTCCTCCAAGCGCGGTAGATTCCCACTAAATACGTGTAATGCGATTTTTGGTTTTCTGGGAGAAACTAGCTCACAGGTAGTTCTGGTAAGGACGTCTTTCCAATATTTGAAATTCGAAGTCATTGAAGCAATCAAATTGATTGTGATGGCGAACCTGCTAGCAGTCTCCAGAAATTACTTTCTACATTTCTTGAAGCAGTGCATTAACTATTGGAGTGAGTGTGAATTCAGAAGGGGTCTACTTCGAAGAGGATTAGGGTCTGAACTCGAAAAGCACGTTAGTCTCTTTCTCGTGCCTCATGCTATATGTTTATCCCACTGCACAGACCGTCACGTGGTGAAGACTCTGTTTTGCTGCATAACGATCATGTCTTAGCACGAAATGGATAATTCTTTAGAAAAGTGCCGTTTTTCCATTCGGAGATGGTAGTGTAATATTCCGAGTGTATTTTGAGTGTTGAATCCGGTGATGTGCTGAAAAGGAATAACTGGAACTGGTCCGGGGGACAACAGTAAATAATTTGTTTGATTATTCGTGCTCTGCATGGGGATGTAGCTGAAACTAATCATGGTGCATAGCAATAAATAATTTCTTTTATTGAATAATTTCAAGGAAAAATTGTTCCGGAATCAATACCCGACTGTGGAACAACTTTTCTTGAAATTATTATTCAAGTCTCTTCATAGGGAGCTACACCTGAAACCCAGATTTGCACAATTTCTTTTATTGTACATCTTGATTACACAACTTTTAACACTGTATCACTTCGGAATATGTATGATAAGACTTTCTTGTGTTAAATTTTAACGTACCTTGTTTGCATGTTTCGACCTATTTATGGGCCATCCTCAGAACTGGTCGTTGTTGGTCTTGGCGCCTCTTGTTTTCTTTCCTGTGAGGGTGTGTTCGTGTGGTATAATGTAGAGTCAAAGAGTGTGTGTGTGTTCTGAAATTGAGTTGTGTGTTGAGAATTTCGTTGGGATGTGTTTTCGTGTGTCTGTATATTTCATATTGTTCTAGTATGTTTAGTTTCTGGCTTTTGGTTGGATGTGTAGTATTTCCATGTCTGTTTAGATGTCTCTGTGGGATGGTTAGCATTTGTGATGTGTTCTGCATATTGGAGGTGTTTTGAATATGGCTGTGATGTGTTCTTTGTAACGTGTTTGAAATGATCTGCCTGTCTGTCCTATGTAGAGGTTGTTGCAGGTGTTACATTTGAGTTTGTAACGCCTGTGTGGTTGTATGTGTTTGTTTGTGTTTGTGTGTTGAGATGTTTTTCTAGAGTATTATTTGTTCTGAATGCAATGTTGTAATTTAATTTCTTGAATGAGGTTGCAATTTTGTGTGTTTTTGTTTTCGTATGTTAGTGTGATGTATTTTTTGTGTTCTTGTGTTTGTGTTGTATTCTTATGTTTTTTGTGATTATGTTTTGTCTTACGTATTATGTTGTCTATTATGTTGGGGTTGTATCCGTTTTCTTGTGCTATGTATTTGATTGTGTTTAGCTCTTCGTTATAATCCTGTTGGTTCATTGGTATGTTGAGTAGTCTGTGTACCATTGTTCGGAATGCAGCTTGTTTGTGTTGTGTGGGGTGGTTGGATGTTGTGAATGTGTGTTGTTGTTGTTGTTGTGGGTTTTCTGTATACTTTGAATGTGTGTTTGTTGTCTACTTTTGTTATTGTGAAGTCTAGAAAATTTCTGGATTTGTTGTTTTCAATTTCTTGTAGTGTAGCTTTTATTGAATAATTTCAAGGGCGCTATACCTGAAACCCAGATTTGCATTTATTGTTCATGTGCTACAGGGGAATGTCGCTGAAACTGATGAGGAAGCATAACAATAAAGAATTTGATTGTGATCAGAGATAAAGCAGCAAATAATTTGTTTGTTCTTGTGTTAGAAGGTAATCTAGCTGAAAACTGATTAGGGAGCAGGGCAATAAATAATTTCATTGCTGTTGTGCTGAAACTGATGAGGAAGCATAGCAATAAATAACTTTTTGCTGTTATGTAAATCAGATGGCATGCTGTTAATAAATATCAGTTTGTGATTCTGTTTTTCAGGTACGATGGATTGGATCAAGAAGGAATCTGATATAGACCCACTGGCTGGATCAAGTGATAACACAGATTTTGAAGAGAAACCTTCAATAGAGGTTCTAAGACAGGTATCATTTCTATTCTCTATATGTACTGCAACACCTGTGTGTGGCAGATGTGATCTCTTCACCTGAAAATACTTAGCGTCTTGAAACATAAATGCTAGGATATACCTTTTGAAATCATATTTCAACTTCACATAGCACGCTTTAAAACTCAAATCAACGTCTAGCGAACTCTAGCATTGTGTTGGTAACATTTCCAGGAAGGGAATTCATCCAATCTGGATGTGGTTCGAATAAAAGAGGAGAGCCTGGACCCCAACTGTGAGACCACATCAGAGCCTTCTTTGTCAGCTACATTTCCTGTGGTGAAGTGTGAAGCTGAGGTAAGTGTATTCTTTTGATCATGTTATGCTCTTGTTCTATTAGTCACATTCAGTAAATGTGGAACATCCTCCACAGGGTTTAAATGATGACATGATAGCCTTTTTGATATTTTCTGTTAGAAGTTCTTTCTGTTTAGGTAATCATACCACATCAACTGTGATATAACGTCTAAGTTGGAAAAGAATAGTACATTATGCAACGAGTCTATAATGGTTGTAATTAAGACGCGAGTATGTTTCTTTATGAAACGAGCGCAAAGTTTGATACGAGCGTCTTAATTACCATTATAGGCAAGTTTCATACGACTTTTTATGCTCGACCATATTTCTAACTTGAAATTATTCAAAAGTATTCATGTTATGGTTGTGTAAGTGAGGAGTGGAACTGACCTGAATTGTGAGATGTGCGCAGACACGAAAGTATTCATTTTTTCCGAAACACTAATGTCATTGACCTTGATATAATCTAGAGAATAACATGAAGATTAGGCTTGCTATAACCTTGAAATTGGTTTAGAATTGAAAAACTAGATGACAAATTGAATTTATTTGAATATTATTTACAATTAACGCTAATTATTATAGTAGCAGAAAACCTTCTACGACAGTATTGGATTTCCAGCCTCCGTGACTTTTCACTAATTGTCTTTCGATTGCATATCCGAGAATAATCGATACTTACGGTTTTATAATGGTACAATCAGTACAAAGGTGATTTTTATTGGCTAAACAACTGAATTATAATGAATAGGTGTACTTTAATGAGGTGCAATAAAGGGCTACTACCAGGTGTATAATTACTACATTTCACATGATCGAGTATAAAAATATTTGTAGTAGGCTACTCAAATTGTGGCACCCTACATTATTTACTTTCGCGAATGTTGCTAGGAAAATATATCTCATAAATTCAGAGGCCGGAACTTTGGCAGAATGTCTTTTTAAATGTGTTAAATCTATCTTCATTTTGAAAGTAAATCTGTACGAATTATACCTTTGTGATTGAAACATCACAGTTTTATGTTGCCCTTTTCTGCCTTTTTCAATATAAATGCCTAATTCACAAACTAAATGTTTTTTTTTTTGCCTTTAGTTGATTATTTATCTATTATTTATTAATTCATTATTAAAATTGCCTACAGGTATATTTTAATTTATTTCTATAACTGCTACAATGAAAGTGACTTCACCCAATGTATATTGTCTTTCAGTCAGTTCATATTCTCTTTGCAACAATGAGTGCTGCTGAGCAAAATGTATAACAGTAAGCGTTTTAATTATCGGTTGTGTTTATTTGACAAGGCAACAATGAGTGCGGGTCTAACGTTATTTTTAACGGCTATTTTTCTTTCAGTTTTCATTGCCACGTTGTTGTAGCTAGCTAAACATTTCATATCGCAACATATCAGAACAACCAAACACAAAAATGCATTTTCCAAGGCTACTGGGAAGAAGATTTCTTTGCTTCCGACAGTAATTGCAACATCGAGTCGAAAATCTCAATTTGCATTCGACTTATGTAAAGCTTTTCTTGCTTCCAAAATCCCTTTATGGAAAATGCAAGGTTGTGGGTCTAGTGCAAGGTTTTTGTAATTGCCTTTTATTTTGTATTTTAGCTATTTATAATGCCTTTTTGCCTGCTTAGTTTAGGTATTTATCATGCCTATGTTAATTATTCATAATGCCTGAACTTCCGTTCTCTGCTCATAATCCAAAAACTCTAGCAAATGGCTTTTGTAGTGAATATTATACTGTTGTTGTTTAGTCAACTGTCCGAAGACAAGTCTGAACCTCACAAGTGATCCCAACAACGCATCACTTATGAGGCAACTATGTCAGGAAATAATGAGGTAGGGTGGTCAGTTCCTTCCCCCCTCCATTGGATACATGTTCGACATATAATGTAAAGCCACAAAGGGAAAAACACTAGAGGGGAGGGATTCGATCTGATGCTGTTGATTGAACTTCGGCATAGCTCAATGGTTAGAGAGCTTGGTACGTAGAACGAAGGATGGGTTCGATCCCCGGCACTGGAGCGAGTTTTTCACCTCTAATAACAATTAAATAAAACAGTTTTCATATTCGCTCATGTGATCTCTCAAATAATGAGCTTTATTCAGTGGAATGAGAATAATAGTTTTATGTTTGACAATGAAATTTGGAAGTGCTACTAAAACACTTATGTTAGTCATCCAGAAGAAACATTCTCGTACACGATTCCGCAAATTGGATTTTAGTAAAAATTTGTCGTTAATCGAATTCATTGATATAAAATAGCAAATGATGTTAGCTGAAATGACGACAGTCTAAGACAAAACACATTGTGATGTTCCAGCTCCAATTCCTGCGTCCAAAGTACCATTACATTTCCAGTCACTTAGCATCCGCCGAGTTAGCTCTAAGACAGCACATCTGCTTCCAGACTAGCCGGCCTGGGTTCTATTCCCAGCGGGGTCAGAAATTTTCATGTAAAATTTCTACCTCAGGACTAGGAGAGAGAGTGGTGCACAACTTCTAATCACTAGATTGTGCACCAATATGCACCAAATCACAAATCTCTCCACAGCGCATATGCCACTATTAATAGTGATTCGTCCGGTGGATGGGGACGTTAAGCCTGGCAGCCCCCTTGGTGCTATTCGATAGGAGTAGGCTATGTGCCGGCACTGGGTTTCCCCTTCTCCCTTCCTCACCCATTCCCTACACTACACTTACCGTATTTACTCGCGTAATTCACGCCATCCATATTTACACCCAAATTATTTACTATATAATTTAATAAATGGCTCCGTATACAGCATTTAAAATGGGTGAAATCATCTTTCCGCAATATACGGAACTGAAACTTGAAGTAATGAGTGGTTATGCATGAGGAGCCCTGAATGTACGGTATCCAAATGTCGTAACGAGAGAGTGCATAGCACATTTTCGGACAGCTACCTGTTACAGGCGCACCCTTCTCGTCTATGAAAGTCCTTTAAAAATACCGAGTATAGGGTATTGACCTCCCCTACCATTTGAATGGGGGTGGTTTCATGAAAGCTTTGTGTTGGATCGCATCAGTTGAGTTTGAGATTTCGAAAAGGGAAACCTGTCAAAAGTAGTCTGTTAAAAGTTTTAACAATGAAGTAAATCCCGATATTCGAGTCATATAAATGCGTCCTTCAAATTAAATCAAGTGCAGAAACACATGGCAACAGAGCAGCTATTGCGTGAATTAAGTTCCAGGATTTAATATTCGCTACTGGAAAGGAAACAAAAACAAGCTCTTCAAGAAACAAATGCATCAAAAAGATTTCTGTGGGCCGGAAAAGGTGGAAAATTCCTGATCTTAAAGAGAAGTTACTAGGATATGTAAGGGAATGCGTAGTTTTGTCATTTTTACCCTTAAAATACCAGCTTGATGAAATTCCTCCTTAATTCACGCACCCTTAATTTATAGATCGAAATTGCGGAAAAAAGTGCGTGAAATATTCGAGTAAATACGGTATACATACACTCACCCTAGTACACGCCATAACTTTTCTCAAAGATACTACACATGTACAGCATGGCTCAGTGTACAAATTGAAAATGGATCACAGTCCTGCCATCTATCCGCAATATACGGAACTCGAATCACGCAAGTGCAGATGGTAGGCATCAGATACACTTCTATTCACATTCGGGCAGGTTGAATAGATCCGATATATTGCTCAGCTGCTTTGCGGTCTGAGCCTCATGTAGTTGCTGGCATTTCTTTAATGAAAGTGTGATGCTCTTCCCAATTGCTGTCAGCTGTGAGTGAGGTTTCATCAAAGTAGTAGAACTGCGTTCTGCAGTCATGAGAGAGATTTCATTAGAGAGTACAATAGTGTTGAGCAATAGTGAGATATTCAGTGTTGTTGTATATTCATCTTGAAGATGTATTCATATATCAAGTGTAGAAAGTTGTGTGGCAGAACAAGACAGTATTTAGAAGTAAATTTCCCTCGAAAAAAATATTAAAATTAGTGGATAAATTTAATAAAACACATTCTCTGCTTGACCGGAAAAGAAAACGAAAACGTCATGGGCTACCATGAAATTTACATATAAATGCTTGTCTTGTTCTGCCACACAATATTCTGCACTTGATGTACAGTATGTCTTCAAGATGAATTTACGAGAACGCAGAGAATATTTCGCCATTGCACAACACTACTATACTCTCTAATGAAATATCACTCACGATTGACTGCAGGCAGGAAAATGCTGTGAATCCATGAAATGAGCTATGCCCAGTCTGTATTATCAGATAGCGTGGGGGGAAAAAATAAAAGTGGAATAGAAGAAGAAATAAAGGATATAGCAGAGATATTTGATACGTTTAAAAAAATGTGGAGGTCATCAAAAAGTGCAAATAAAGGGAAACAGGAAAAGATCGAGAAGTATAGGGGAGAGAGAAAGTGTATAAGCAGACGTGTAGAATAAAATATAAGGAGGCTATTTATAGGATGTGAGAATAATGACAATGGATTAAGTGTAAGCAGAATAGTGAGAAAGTGAAAGTGAGCAAATAGGAATGAGAGAAAATAGTGAGAAAGGGTTAATTTCTTTGAACATTTTGACAGCATAAAATTAGTACTAACATTTGAACGTTGGAACAGTAAATGAATACAAGAGAAAGATAGGAGAAAAGGTCAAAGAACAAATAGGACAAATAATTAAATGTATGGAGTGCTGAGCAATATGATAATTTAAGAGATAATTTGAAATTGATAGTTTAGGGAATAGTAGTTAGAGGATAAAGGGGTTTGAAAGTAGTGTAGAATTATTAGACATTTGTCATTAAGGAACAAATAGAGAATGCAAATGAAATGTAGGAGAAATACTAAACACTAGGTGTTTCGGAACCAAATAACAAAAAGATACATAGTCAATTATTAAGTATTTGTAGATGTACTGCAAATAATGTGTTATTGTAATAATATGTTAATGGTGGCACCGGATACAGAAATGTGAGGTACACCATTACATGTAAAGAAGTGCTGTGACCAAATATATCATATATCATATCATATATATTGTATTATCAGATGCATCACGCTCTGTTTCTACAATATTGAAAAGCCCATTCCATAATTTGACACGAAGTATTGGTCGAGTTCGGCTATCAATTATCTTGCATCTAAATGACTGTCAGTCTCCTTTTCCTGGTCCGTAATAATTGTTGTGTCAGAACTCTCTGTAATGTGGATTCTTTATCGCCTTCCTCAGGAGGGCTCACGTCATGTGATAATGGTGAAGCCGGAGCTGTGCCTGGAAGAAAATACTGAGGACGATGGAGCTGACAGGTGAGTGTGGTATGCGATTTTACTCTGTCTTTCAACATCTAAAAAAATTGTATTTCACAGATGTAATACTTCAATGTTATTGTAAATCGTTTCGTAGATTTTCAGTAACCAAATTCCACAAATTTACCGTCTTGTTGGTCAGTGTCATTATAAACTGTAATCAGAATTATAAACAATCTTGTCACATTTGCAAGAGTGTCAGTCGTATTTCGTTATAAAGTGACCTTTCTAGTTCACATGTGTTGAATTTCTGGGCTGACATCCTCATACAGTACGTGTCAAAACAAACAGTACAGAAAATGGATACTGTACTACGCTTTGATGTAACTAGTAATCTATAAACTGCAAGTAAATTCCTTTAATAATCTGGAACATACAAATATACTTGTAAAACAAAATTCCATGTTCACTGACGCCCTTTCTTATGTATATTTATTTATTTATTATTTTGCTAATAATTGTAACAAAATATCGACATTGTCCGGGATAAAATCAATAAGAAAGTTTAAAATAAACAATTAATTGATGGATGAAAATGCTTTAGACGGGAATTGACAAAGGGATGACAAAGAATTTACTTGAATGATTACTAATAAATTAACTGCTAATTATTATTGTAGCAGACAGATGTCCAGGCGATATTCAAGTTCTTGCCATGTGTTTCGTAACATCTCTGGAGTGACAGTTGCACAAGCAGCGACATCTCCGAGCAGATCCTCCAAATCTGCCTTTCAGTCTTGTACACAGTGTCTTTTATGTATCCCTGAAAAAAGAAGTCCAGTGGGGTTAGGTCTAAAGGGATCTGGGAGGCCATGCTGTAGGTCCAATCGACCAATCCATCGCTGGGAAAGCATTCATTCAAGTGATCTTGTAACATTTGCGTAATGAGGCGGAGTCCGTCTTGTTATAAAAACATATCCCTAGTGGAATTTGTTGAGATGGCGTAATTTTGCAGCATATCAAGATACACATTTCCATTGATAGTGTTTTCCACAAAAAGAACTGTCCAATCACAGTTTCATGTAAGTCCGCACCAAACATTAATCTTAGGGCTGTTCTTTCCAATAAACTGGAACTTAAACATGCGGATTTTCTAATCCCCAGATGCGACAATTATGCCTGTTGACGATCCCACAGATGTGGAAGGTGGACTCATCACTAAACACGACCTTCTGCAGATATCCATTTTCAATATCAATTTTCAACAGCATGTCGCTAGCGTAAGTCATATCGTGCAGGCAAGTTATTATCTTTTCAACTTTTGAAGTAAAATTGAATCTTGTATTCATGCAGATGGACTCTCTTTAGCAGAACATCGGGATAGTTGACTTTGGAATGAATCCCTATATGGCACAGCAACAGACTTGCGGGAGAACGGGCTCTGAAAAACTCAAATCGATTTTCTTCATGTCATTTTCTTCAACTCTTTCAACTCTTAAGAAAACATTTCTGGACCAAGTTGTTAAAAAAAAAAAACCTGGTGCATTAACCTTCAGGCCACTGTTGTAAAATTTTCTTTCCACTATCTTCGGATACTTGAATTCGGCAAGCCAATAGCAGGATTGAATTTTGTTGCACTGTGAACGCCATTTTAATTACAGCTATGTCAACAACAATGACCAAATGTTGCCAACATCACATATAAAACTTAAAATGTCCCTCTTTCATTTGCCGCAAATTTCATTTTCCTATCTCCATTATTCCGCGAGTTATTAAACTTTCTTATTGGTAAATTTTGTCCCGGACACAGTTTTATACATAAAAACTAGGTTTGAAAGAGGAGAATACAGGGTCTTTTCTGAATTGAAATTAATAATTATACAATGGACAATTTGTCTTATGTCTACTATGCAATTATAGTATATAAATATAAATTTACAATTTTTCAGTTTTTATAAAATCCATAAATAATTTTTAAATTTAAACTAGAACTATTACAATTGACAAGATTATGATATTTAAATATAAATTTGTTATATATTCTTGGGCCTAAATTAACTTGATTAAATACTTAAAGTGTTGCATTTTGGTTCAAACAATTTTAAGGAATTTATACCTTTTGTTTCATAACTATGAGAATACAATTCAAAATTATTTCGATTTTTATGCATGAATTTTATTAATACAGTATAATAAATTTGTCTTACGTTAAGTACATTAAAGTCTAAAAACAAATTTTGAGATGGAAAATCAATAGGTTTATGAAGACATATTTTAATTATTTTCTTCTGTAATAAATAAAGTGAATTGAAATTGGATTTAATTGAGCTATCCCATCCTGTAATTTCATACATAATTACCGATTGAAATAAATTAAATATATTGTGTTAATAAACTTATTGACAAGTAATTCCTCAATAAAACAAAATAATATACTATTTTACGTAATTTATTACAAAGATTATTAATATGTTGGTTCCATTTTAAATGATTATCGAAAATTATGCCTAAATACTTAACTTCAGAGGACTCTTTAATAATCGGACATTTACACTGTATAAGACAACAATCACTAATACTTAATATTTATGTAGGAGGTTTGTTACATTTTTCAGATAATGAGAATGGAATAATTATGGTTTTATTTTCGTTGATAGAAAGATAATTTATGTCAAACCATTTTTTTTTTTATTAAATTAAGTCCATTATTTGAATTATTATATGCATCATAAATTTTTTCCAACAAAGTAAAATATTCATCTGCATAAGAATAGTGAACACCATTGTATTGTTGTAAGTCAATTTTTAAAAAGTCATTAATATATATTAAAAATAGAATATGGCCTATAAAACACATGTTCAAATTATTTTTCATTATTTTCCTCTACAACATTCATAATGGTCACTTAGTTTCTTAAAAATGTTTACAAGTAGAGGTTGCTGCAGTTGATGAAAGAAAGTCACAATGTTTTATTATTACGAAGCTCTGATATTGCAAAAATGATCCTTGTTTTGATTCTAGCGTTGCAGATGCTGTTAACATCACACAGGCTTCAAATTCCTGCATAGCAGTGCTTGATGACCAGAGAACTACTGGCAAGAACACAGACATCTGCTCAGAGAAAATCCTCAATGGAAACGTTATTGATTTCCAAGCTCACACAGTTGAAAATTCATTCAAACGCAACGTCTGTAAATGTCTGGTGGAACAGCCTAGTCCCAAAAGCCGTGGGAATGTAGTGACTCTCGAGAGTCAACTGAAATGTGATATGCATTTATCACAGTCGGTGAATCAGAATCACTTAGAGACTGCAACAGGAAAGAAACAATTGATATGTAATGTGTGTTATTTACCTTTTACCCACCCGACCTCTCTTAGGAGGCATATGTTCACACACACCGGGGAAAAACCTTTCAAATGTGATAATTGCGATATGGCTTTTTCAGAATCTGGTAAACTTGTTAAACATATTCGCAAGCACACAGGGGAAAAACCATACCAGTGTACTTTGTGTAGCAAACTATTCACACAATCAAATTCCTTAAAAAGACATTTACGAGCACACTCGGGCGAAAAACCATTCAAGTGTGATGTCTGTGGTAGATGTTTCACAGAGGCACGGAATTTAAAAGTCCATAAGAGACAACACTCCGGGGAGAAGCCGTACACGTGTGACATTTGTGGAAGACGTTTCGCAGTGTCTGGTAATCTGAGAATTCATATTAGACTTCATACCGGCGAGAAGCCATACAACTGTGATGTGTGCGGTAAGAATTTCTCTTTATCGACATCTTTGAAGAGACATTCACGAATACACAAAGGGGAAAAGCCATTCCAATGCAACGTGTGTGGTGTGAGATTTACGCAATCTGCGTCTATTAAGAGACATATACGCAATCACACAGGCGAGAAGCCTTTCTCGTGTCTCGTTTGTGATCGGAGCTTTTCAGATCCCACACATCTCAAGAGGCACGTGCGTATTCACACTGGCGAAAAATCATAGATATTCTGTTTCTTTAGTGAGATTAACTTCTTGCACTGTGTGTGCATTTACACAACACAGTGCAGTTTTATCTGTATATGTGTGAAATACTTGAATTCTACTGAGCTCAAAGATTTGGTACATCTCCGCAGAAGAAAGTACTTTCTGATGTATTTGTAGTATATAAAAACTAAACATCCATATCCTCCAGGAACGAATGTGTAACACAAAGAATTTTACTTGGTTATTTAGCGTCGATGGAATTGGTGATAGCGAGATGAGACCGAGGATTCTTCATAGATTACCCGATATTTGTCTTACAGTTGAAGTAAACCTCTGAAAAACCCAACCAGATAATCAGGCCAAGCGGGAATCGAACCCACGCTCGAGCGCAATTCCGGATTAGGAGGCAAACGCGCTACCGCCTGAGCTATGCTGCTGGCTGGACACGAAAATTGTATAAACACATTTTTAAAAGCATATCAAATGGCTTTTCTTTTCATGTCCTACAGTCTGCAATACTGAAAACAGTATAGATGTATTTAAAAATAGATTTGAGATTCTAAGCAAGTGAACAGTTCCAGAGGCACTCTAAAAAAATTGAAAAAAGAAACAAGTAAATGAAATGATTGGTAAGTAATATGTAACCTTTTACTGATGTATTAATCTTCTAGTGATCGGTGAGGATGAATTCATATGTAGTATGTAAGATGTACTAGATAAGAGATAAGTAAACCTTATCTCAAACATTTTTATGTAGAAGGTAAAACTAAGTATTTTAAGTGACATTTTAAACTACGTTGTTTAAATGCCTTCTTTCACATTTAAATAAGGCAAATTTGTGGATTGTACATGACCGTGTATTATTACAAATAACTGAATGATACTGTAACTTTTATACAAAACAATAATGTAATTTTATTGTTTTAACAATAATCACTTTCTATAATTGAATGTAAACACTACCGTCAACAGTGGGATTTCCACTCCACACAGCAACACAGTATTCGTTATTGCACTCCATAGACGACAATGACAATTTACTTGGATTATTGAGAATAACAATGTACTCCTAATCTTAACTAATGTTCACAAAGCACTATTTACAACTCAGAACTGTCAGTTCTCAGTTCACAGTTTGTTTGCCTTGGCTAGTTCTTCTAGCTCAGTCACTCGAGTTCGCAGTATCTCGAACCCCAGACCTTCAGAGACAGTCCACTGAACTTCGAACTCAGGTCCCACAACTGCGGTCCACTGCAGTCAAACTCAGGACTTCCAGGGACAGTCCACTGGCCAGGACGCTCCCACAGTTACGGACACACTCAAGTCGAACTCCGGTCTCGAAGCTGGCTTCACTGCTACACAAGACTGACTGCCTTGCTGTCCGAAACTAGCAACGACTGCTACTTCAACTGCTCAGCTCACTTGCGTCTCCTCTTTATAACCCAACCATAATTTCCAGAAAGTACGATTTCGCGATCAATCTGCAGATGCCCAGAAGATGGCGCCTCTCGACTTCTCTGGATTTCTTCCTTCAGTCGCAGGCGCATTACTTAACCCTCTCTGCCGCGGAACAGCGTGTCGCCTCCTCGCGCCCCCCCTCTCCTCTGCCGGACGCGCACGAAGTTCCCTGAAGTGCCGAGATTATTCGGCCTGTCGTCACAATACCTTCCTAGCATCTGTTACATTCAGGTCAGTTTAGCTGAATGATTGTGTTTCATTTATCCTGGCATCTAACTTAGTGATTTGAAAGTTCTGTATATATCATGTATATTATTTACAAAAACTTAATGTCAACAAGGACCACTTAATAAAGGTGCCAGGTTACGATACAATATACACAACGTAGAACCACAGCATGAATTTAGTGTGCCCATTCTTAGCTCTTGTCATAAATTGCAAACTGGATTAATTATGAAATCTGTGGTGGGACATAGCATGAAGGACCAAGATCGACCAGCCATCTTCTGGCCTCAGCAGAGGTGAACGATCATGTGTGATGAGCATGATTATCCCCAACCATTATATATAGTCTTTGAAACCGGATTTCACTACTGATCATAGCATCGTAGCTTCACAAACTTAATGATGCTGGATGTACATTTGTCCCATACATCTCGAAATTTCTATGTGAAAATTCCCAATGAAGACTTGAACCCGTATGCGAGTTCTATGCAAGATACTTTAGACTGCGATGCTGTGATGCAGGACATTAATAATATGTTCGCTAACTTAACTATTCTCAATAATTTGATTGACTGAAAAATCTTATTTCCCGAGTTTTACTTTCCACAGTGAATTGAAATGGAAGATAAATTTTTAACTATATTAGTCAGAAAACCAAGCGATGAATATCGCAAATGTAGCCCAATCAAATCAGCAACACTACCTTTGAAGTTCTGAGAGTACACTGGATTATAAATTCAGTGGTAAATAGAACTATCCTTTAACAATACTTAATTTGCATTTAATAATGCAACATAACAATATTGTGAGCCGTGTATGCTGGCTCAGTCAGCGAGGTCGACCCACGTTCATCAACCCCATCTTTTCCAACCAGCCTTCCTACCATATCCTTACGTCATAACAGCATAAATGTATGGGGAGGGGAAAATAGTCTCCTTGGACAGCTAAATTGTCAGTCACACTCACTCGGAAGTTCGCTATTAAGGAAGATAGATATTCTGAACCGACTACTGAGTTATTATTTGGAATGTTCCAGATTTGGAACAGAAATACGGAGTACTGTAGCTTGAGATTCGTCTAGCGCTACTGTATAGACAATTTGTATGAGAAATTGATAAGAACACTCCTCTCGATTACCTATTTGATAATAAAAGGGTTGTAATACTGTACAGACATATACACAGTTTTTTTTTTTAATTATAAGCCAATAGTTGATATTGAATTTGTATGTGGCACATTTGAATACAGTTTTAGAAAAGTTCTCTGCATATCGGCCATTACACTTTTTTTGTCATTCATATTTATTTTCTTAATATTGTTCAATCATTTACTACTGTTACCGGTACCTTATTGTATATATTATAATGATACTTATTGTATTTTTCATTTAATCATGTTTTATTACATATTAATATTCAACCTAGCTTTATTTCTGCTCGTTTCCACTGCGCCATGTTGGTCAAATCCATAATCACCCTTTACATCTGACTCAGTAGATGTACCCAATATGCTGTGTGAGGCATTTCACATTTAAGATTTTTAGAGAGTGGTTTTATATGTGTATGCTGTGAACATCTCAATTGCCACATAAGACTTTCTCCTTACAAAATCGAGATAGTTGTGCAGTGAACCTCTTTGGACAACTTGATTTTGAAATCCCTAATGAAAGTATTTAGTGAAAACTGATTAAATGTTTCAATGAACGAAATTCTGAATATTGTGTGCAAAATCCCAACTTGTTACTTGGATTATTGATTCATTAACTGACGACAAAATAATATAAAAATTTAAGAACATCTTCTCATATTTAATTTTAATATATGCAGTGCTTTTCAGTGGAGGCAGAGGAAAGTTTTTTTATGCCTAGTATGAAAACAAGACAGTTTTATTTTAATGAAAGAGTAGAGAAAGACAAATTGGAAATGATCCTATTCAGACTACGCAGCAACCATAAACATGACATAAAACTGGGTAATCTAGTATGCACCATACCATGATTTTTCGCTTCATGAATCAGATGAATGATAACTGGAGACCCTCTCGGAATTCAGATACTGTATACCTATATTATTTTAATGTGATGAAAGTTCATTGAAACATATCCTAAGTATTATTTTAGTTGAATGAAAACTGTACTATCAGTTCTGGAATTTCTCAGTCTGATTTATCCCAATTTTACGAAATTTTCTGTCACGTCAGATCTGCTTGTGAGTAAATTTAATTTTAATATTCTTTCTGCTATAGCAGAGTTTCTAAATGACGAAAATACCATACAAATTTAAGTTTATTGATACAATATGTAATAGTAACAAATGTTCAATTTGATAATACATAACAGTATGAGAAAAATTATGATAATTTTCTTTATAATGGCATGAGTTCTATAGTAGTATTTTTAATATTGTCAATCAACAATCTATCAAACATCGTTAAATGAAGATTACATTTAAACAAATTTGCTTTGCCGAAGCAGTGCTGACTAGTCAGACCTGGGTATTCTAATGAAGAGTGCCACTGAAGATAATTTGAAACATGGGGGCATGAGATAGTTACTCTGCCTGCCATAAAAATTCACTTCATCATATCCCCAAGGTTAAAAAAAAATAGAGAAATTCTTACTGAAATTTAAAACTGTCCTGGAATGGTGTCACGCCTTCCAATCATCAACCCAACGACGGACAAATTGCCTATGTTATATTTTTGTTGCAAGTATGGTATCGTCGGTTCATATAATTGTTTTTTCTCCAAATTAGCAGCTTCTGACTGGTCCACAGCTAATTTTAAATCTCACTGTCAGGTCTATGATGAAGCCTCTTCTACTCATCTTGTCAATAGCAATTATATCGGCTCTTTGCATGCTCCCATCAGTAGCAAGGCAATGCAGTTCTTATCAGACAGAGTGGCTGCAATTTTACTTCTTATGTCATGGTGTCTTGTATTGCGCAGAAGTTCACCACGTGGACAATAGCCCAGGACATGGGCCAAAGTTTTTCTCACTGCAGTGCCCTTTTTGTGTTTTCAACCATCTGTTTGCAAAAGGGACACTCTTTATAAAGAACCACACCTTTGCCATGAGTTCGTAAACAACACCGCTTATTAGTTTCTTTTGCTGTAAATATTTCTTATGTTTTGTTTTTTCTGTATTTCCGCAAGCGTATGCTAGTTTTTCGGTAGGTTCTACAATATATCCATATAATTCTTCCAGATGTTGAGCGTCTTATTGATAGTTTTCAATTGGCGTTGGTTTTAATGGTTACACATCTGTCAATAATATTTTGTGGGAATAAAATACGTAACGAGATTTAATAACAGCATGCACAAACCATGATTTATTTTCATATAGGATCTGAATATTTTCATGTCAGGTATTGTAAATGGGTAATGGTATGTTGAAACTTCACTTTTAGGCATGTAACTCTTTTCGCAGAATTTCTTGTTAAGGCCCGCTCCCACTTAGCGGAATCGAATCGAATAGAATTTCTCTCCACATTGTATTTAAATGGAAGATAGCAGAAAGTGGCGCGTCGAATCGAATCGAACAGAACAGAATTCATGAGCTAGAATATTAATTCCACTGCCGGAATAGAATTTTTAGTTTCGGGTATGATCTTAAGTTCTCGTGAAGCCCTCGTGAAAAAACAAATAAACTGCATTCATTCTTGCCGGCTTAATTTGTTTACTATTGAAAGTTATTGCTGAAATAGTGAAAGGTAAAAGTATTCCCGTCTCACGACATGAAGGCACTTGAAGGGGGGGGGGGACATGGAGGTAGAGCCTCATGCTTTCCATGACCTCGGCACTAGAATTAGGTGATATGGTCGGCACCACGCTCTGACCGCCTTTTACCCCCGGGAAAGACCCGGTACTCAATTTTATAGGAGGCTGAGTAAACCTCGGGGCCGTTCTGAAAGTTTGGCAACGAGAAAAATCCCATCACCACTCGGGATCGAACCCCGGACCTTCCCGTCCGTAGCCAGCTGCTCTAACAACTGAGCTAACCGGCCACTCATTGCTGAAATAGTACGTATACAAAATCACAAAAAAATTGATATATCTTGTGTAGAATTATTCTCTTTTGTATGACAAAACACAAAAGTAGTGTTCTGTTCGATTCCGCTAAGTGGAAACGCACCTCTAGCCTGTATGATTTTCTTGCGCTAGAAAACTATTGCTCCCAAACTTAAAGATTATATAACGCGTCTTTTAACATTGCGATGGTTAATAAATGATTTCGCGGTCTTCCTTCCTTTGGTACAATCGTATGCAGTATACATTGAGGGTCTCCCTGTTCATGTCGTCACCACGGCACAGGGTCACCCACAACAAGACAAAGGACGTATTATTTTCTATACCAAGTCCTGCGAAGGAAGATAAATAGCGGCGAGAGTGGGGATAAGTTCTCCTATCGCTATTCTGTGCTTTCAGAACCTGCCGCGGGATTCGAATCACGGAATACTTAAATGGGAAGAAACTATGGTATCAACAGAGCTAAGACGGCAGATTACGGTGTTCCAGTTGCATTAAATTTTGTACTAAGATGAATGAGATATTACAGATTCGTTTAGCATTCAGAATCGAGTAAACAATGCATGATATCACGGCCTTCCTGTTTCTTTTGCATTATGCACACTGTGAATATACTTTTTATTAAAGCCCACATTATAACACTTTCGAAGCTGTGCTGATGAAACGTTTACCATTTCACGTCTGGATACAGGTATAGAGAACTTTTTATATTATTCTACATGTTCTAAAGGATAAACTCCAGAACACGGATTGCACCTTTTCCTCTTCAAAATTCCAACCTTGTGCACACGCATTATTGGCACTGAAAAGTGCCTTTTCGTAAATATAATGATGCGCATTCGACAAACGCAGATAAATCTGCTCTTTTTTAGTATTTTAAGACATAATTTGGTACGTGCAATCCGTGTTCTAAAATGTTCCCGTTCTAAATTTATCATTTATATTCTTCCTGCGGAAATGAATGGTTTCTTCAGGCATAATCGCAATAGTAACCTACACCTAATGTTTTACACAATTCTAGTTATTTATGGTACTTGTGAGGTAAGGCATCTTTATTGCACGAGTGGAAAGATTTTAAGCACGAGGCGTCAGCCGACGGCTTAAATTACACGAGTGCAATAAAGATCACGCTCACAAGTACCATACGTAATTTTATCCATGACCATAACGAAAAATTATGTTTTATAAAAGAAAATATGTTGAAAATAAGTCCTCATGTAATCACATACCATGGCATGGATTTTAGAATCAATACGTGTACTAGGTAGGTCATGATGTAGGAGGCCATGATTAGTAAAGAATTGTATCTAAGGCGTTGGATAAATAACAAATTATAATTAATTATATAATTTTAATATATATTTTTTCACTTTAAACGTGTATTTTCGTCTTTTTTGAAGTTTCAGGGATTATTTAGAAGTGTTCACGGGACTAATATGATTAAAATAATTTCACATTTTACTTCTGTAAACTTAAGAGGAATATTAAAACTTAATTAATCATCGTGTCTGTTTAGCTCAGTTGGCTAACGCGTGTTGTTTTAATATTTAAAATCCCATAAACCCAACTTCGCAGTTTCAAGTCTCCTCGCATCCCAAAAAGTAAATTATTACAAAATTTTAAAAAGATGCATATTAGATATGGATGTAATGTACAAATTACGACGTAGCAGATAGAGAAAAGAGAAGGAGATTGAGTATATTAAAGAAATGGTAATAAAGAAGTAGAGGTAGTGACATTAGTAACTAATATATTAACTTCTTGAGTAATAGTTCAATGGAAAAGTATACGTGTGTACCGGGTACTAGGAAAATACTAATGAACTGTGAGATAAAGTTCAAACTGTGAGGTAAAGTCTTTATCTCACTAGTGAAATAAAGTAATGTTGAATAAAAGTCTACTTTACAAACGCAAAAGTATTTAGTAAAGGCACGTTTTTCGTTATAGTCATGGATAAAACTATTGAAGTAATAGTTATTATAAAATATCACACAAATTCTTTTTATATAGATCGGTAATTATGGAGATTGACTGCTTTTGGACAATTTTTTCCAAACTTCCATTTTATTTCTGTGGTGTTCGGGTAAAGGGGTATAAGTCATTTTTTTTTGTCCAGGTGGAATTTTGTTCCCCAGATGAACACACAAGTTAAATTATACAAGTGGGTGTGCAAAATCAAAGAACACTAGCAGTTGATGTGTTATTTGTGTAGAAAATTATTTGTAATAAGGGTTCCAAGTTTAATTTTCATTTATCTCCGAACTCATTTTATGACTTATCTCCCTTTACCCAAACACCACAGATTTATTGAAATGAACTACAACCTAACCTAAGGTAATTTCCGACAATTAAAAGTATTTCGATCGTTTTTACGGCGGTAAAATAAGGTGAAAATAGAGGTTTGAATAAAATAGTCCAAAATCCATAATTACCAGCGAATATAATAAGTTCTGTAACTTACCAATTGTCCACACCTGTGGAGTAACGGTCAGCGCGTCTGGCCGCGAAAGCAGGTGACCCGGGTTCGATTCCCGGTAGGAGCAAGTTACTTGGTTGAGGTTTTTTCCGGGTTTTCCCTCAACCCAATACGAGCAAATGCTGGGTAATTTATGGTGCTGGATCCCGGACTCATTTCACCGGCATTATCACCTTCATTTCATTCAGACGCTAAATAACCAGAGATGTTGATACAGCGTCGTAAAATAACCCAATAAAATAAATAAAATAAAGTAACTTACCAATTAGACGTGACGTGGTGAAGATAGCGTCTCCCAATTCAAAATATCCACACTATTCTCACACGCACAACTATCAGATACCGGTAACAAACCATGATTATTCTCGGTAGGATTTGGTAATAAAACCAAGATACAAATCAAAAAACAAAAGACAGGGCCTCGAATGGTCCAATCGATCAATCAATTTAACTCCGCCAATCACAACGCCCCATTCAAACCACTAATCCTTCTTTGACACCTAAAACACTTCCACAAATTCCACACGCACAACTATCATATAACACCATGATTAACTAAGAACTCTCGCAATTCTTCCCTCAATGTAATAAACTCTACCTCTCTCGTTCTTCATCCCGCGCACAAGACACGATCCACTTCGATTCAAGTCGACACAAAACACCATCTAGTTCTAACTGGTTGCAAGACATAAATACTTCATTACTGCAATCGATCAACCAATAGACACAGCAGCCAATCACAACAACCCTCACTCAAACCTGCCACCAATCACCACAAAGTCGCCGTATTCCTTACAAATCATAATAAATTAATAATAAAAAAAAACACAAAAATATGTTCCTGTCATTTCCGACAAATAAAAAGGAAAACACTGTTTTCACCTCATAAAAGTACCCTGTAATCAAGAGTCCTTATTTAAAAATCCAGCAGTAGTCAATCTCCATAACCACAAGATTTACTTCAGTAGCTATTTAATGCCACTTCTTCCATAATATTACGTTTCCATAGGCTAATTATGCAGTTTGACTATTTGTGGACAATTTTTTTAAACTCCCATTTTCGCCGTATTTTACAGTTGTAAAAACAATAGAAATATTTTCATTTGTCGGAAATCAACTGTTGTGATGTATGTGGTCGTCAGAATTTTGCAGGTTGTGAAAATACGTCAAAAATGAAACTTTGAAAGAAAAAAAAAGCTGTTGTGAATGTTATGTTAGGATAGGTTACGTTACGTTACGTTACTACAGGTGATTTCTGACATTGAAAGTATTTCTATCGTTTTACGACGGTAAAAATACGGCGAAAATGAAAGTTTTAGGAAAATACTCCAAAATCCATAGGGTAATTACCGGGGAATATAATAAGATCTACAACTTGCCTTTGAAGTGGTGAATTTAGAGTCTTCAGTCTGCTTTAAAATATCCCCACAATTGTCACACGCACAATTATCAGAAAACCCACCATGATTAATTAAGAACTCAAGCAGTCTAATAAATTTGCCTCACTCAATACCTCATGCACAACACACCATCCACGATCATCCTGTCGAAAGCCCCTCTTCCTTTCATTTTAAAGACAAAAGACAGATCCTCGAATACTGCAATCGATCGACCACATTGAACTCCCTACTCAGCAACCAATCACAACCTCCATTCAAACCGAGCCACCAATCATAACAACGCTTGGCGAATTCAATTGTATAAATCGTAATAAATTACTAAAAAACATGTTCCCTCATTTCCGAAAAATAAACACCAAACCACTATTTTCACCTTATAAAACTATCCTGTCATCAAAACATTTAAAAACCACACAGTAGTCAAACACTTGGGTACCTTTTTGTATTATAACACAACGTTTTCCACTTTACTTATCTGTACTGGTTCTGACTTTTGTCTTTAACTTAATTCGATACAGAAAAGCTGTCAGAAGATTGTTAGTACTTCATAATGTTTTCTCTCATAAGCTACGGCATTATTACATATTTTCACCTTTCGTCATTTGTTGCACTTAAATGAGTAAAGTATGCTCCTTTTCGTATTTTTATAATACAGTTGCCGCAAAAGGGGATGCTAAATAACATAGTGGTTGGTAGAGCGTCGTTAAATAAACCATTAAGTAAATAAAAATAGTAATATTTTCATTTTTCTATTTCAAACCCTTTCATGACATTGTGTGCAAAAATGGAAACCTGTAATAGATGCTCTGTATCTGATAAGGAAATGAAAAGATGTTTCTCATTTATAAGTAAACATAATATTTAACAATACAGAGTGTTCCAGCAATAAGTACCGGTTTATTCTTCGGCCACTGGGTGGCACTTCACCGAATTAAAACTTACATGCATACTTACTAACCATAATACGTTGTATTTAACATTTATTATTATATGTTGTATTAATTATAGAATTTTGACTTCCTCATGACAGTAGCTGCTGGAAGTGTTGACCATTTTATGCTGTACAGAGTTCACATCGCCATAAAACCATTACTCAACATTGATGACACGACACTCTCATGAAGGTGGATACAAAATTCTGTAATTAAATAACATATAATAGCTATTGATGCTGCTCTTCAGTGTGTTACTCAAATTTCTGAAAAATCTATTTGCATACTTACCGAAAAGGGGCTATATTTAATATAATTAAATATGTACCAAACCTATATGCACATAGAATTATTCCAATTCAGAAACAACTAAGCAAACTAAAAGAACTCCAAAAGGAAATAACATTTCAGTGGATACCTAGTCATTGTGGTATACCTGGAAACGAGAAAGTCGATAATATTGCAAAACAGGCAACATATTTGCAACCAAGACCTCTTCAAGTGATCTCTATCCAATGCTTTTGCTTCAGTAAAGTCTCATTTTACAAACCTATGGATCACCAATTGGCTCTCTTCTGACAAAGAAAAAATTTTACAGTCTGTACAAAAGAAACCAAATGACCTGGAAATGTACAAAAACTTGCCCAGACATGTTCAAACATTTTTAACAAGAGCCAGAACAGGTCACATTGTCACTCAATTGTACCTACACCAGATTTCACATTTCTGATAATCCTACTTGTCTGTGGTGTAATAAACATGATGAAGATCTGGAACACATTCTTCTATACTGTCCATCCATAAACTACAAAAGAAGTAAATTAAAATCATCAGTACCAGTTGCAGAAGACACAGCCCTGCAGTATATATATACTACACCCCAACTCTGGCTACTAGCAACAGGCATCTATAATGAACACCGATCAAAATACCCCTCATTTCTCGTGAAAAACAACTGAATAAACTACAGTGGAATATAGTGGACTTTCTGTTGTCAGCAAACAGCTGGATAGATTAAGAAGATTGATAATAATTAATGTTAAATACAACGTATTACGGTTAGTAAGTGTCCATGTAAGTTTTAATTCGGTGAAGCACCGTGAGTTTAAGGCCCGGTTGCTGGCGGTCGCTTAAGCACCATGCCGCTAAGCGGCCAAAGAATTAATCGGTAGGCCTACCTATTGCTGGAACACTCTGTATTATTTAGTTGCAAATAAGTTTTTAAAATTCAGTAAATTGTATGACAAACTTTTGCTCCCACTGTATGCAGACATTTATGAACAACTAGTAACGTTACAGTAATAAATATGTCTTTGGTTTTAATCTTTCAGTTATGATGGACGTCATTAAGATGGAACCCAATGTTGACCCTCTTGGCACATACACAAGTGATCACACAGATATTGGAGAGAAGAAGTCTGTGTCACTTGAGGTAAACTGAAAGACAACTATCAGTATTGAGAGTAAACACCAAACATTCTTGCATATTCTTAATTTTGACGTGTAACGTTGAAATTCGATACAAACAATGAAAGTATTCTGTGGAATGGAAATTCGATTTCATTTGCCTGAAAATGCTGATGCCATATGCCTCTCCAATAAAATGCACAGCCCATTGGAAATCGCGTTTATACATAACATACTTGGAAGAGTTTATTATAATCCATGGGAGAGTTGGAATATATTTAAAACAAAATAATATCACAGTCTAGTATATACAGTCACGAAGCTCAATACGTAATAAATATGCATCCATAGATAGTTGCTAACCACTAGGATCACTACTATCGCCTCATTACAAACAATGCGAAATAGTCCCTGCACAGTCTATTGTTCCTAGCACCCTCAAAACTCAAGCTTCGTGACTGTATATACTAGACTGTGATAATATTCAGTAGTGTGCTTTCAGAAAGGACACGAAACAGATGAATACCCAATAGATGAGTAACTGTAAAAATTTAATACAAGCTTGGCAATACTCACATACAGATCGATAAAATAACAATAATAACATTTAGGCCTACCAGGTATTCTCAAGTATTTAGAGTGTGCAATATATCAGTTCGTAAATTGTTAATTATTGTCTATGCCTCAGAAACAGTTGTTTACTTGTCCTCTCAATAATACATTCTGCTATATCATTTATTATTGTTGTTATTACTATTGTCTTCTTCGTTGTCATCTGAGTGTATGCACTAATACAAGAAATGAACGGATTGTATTGTATTGTATTGTATTGTATTTATTAACATTCCATGGCATTCATACATGCTTACAGCTAGAATATGGAACAAGTCAAAAAACTTAATACTATTATAAAATCTTAATTTATAGTCACAGTCTAGATGAAATATATACAGACGGAATTTACAATATAGTCTACTAGCACAACACAAAGTTTTAGTATCAATTTCATGAAGTGTTATTGAATGTCGTGAATTCACCTACAGAATAGAAGGCGTGAGAAATTAGGTACTTCTTTAATTTGGCCCTAAATAATTTTATTTTTTGAGTTTCATTTTTTATATCGATATGGAGGCTATTAAAAAAATTTACTGCCATATAACGCACTCCTTTTTGATAGCACGATAGACTTGCCGATGGAGTATGAAAGTAATTTTTTTGACTTGTATTTATGCTATGAACTGTTGAATTAGTTACAAAGTTTTCACGATTACATACGAGGAAGAGATATACTGACAAGCCATGGGCATTATTTGTAGTTTTTTGAAAATAGTCCTACACGATTCCCTAGATTTGGCACCTACCATTATTCTAATTACTCTTTTTTGCAATAGAAATATACTGTTACTATCTGTAGAATTTCCCCAGAATATTATTCCAAAACTCATTACCGAGTGAAAGTATGCAAAGTATACTATTTTTAAGTTATTGATATTTACTATCTTTTGCATAGATCTAATAGCAAAACATGCTGAATGATAACTATCATGAACAAATTATGGATATCGTATATTACAACCGTACATTTTGCAGGAAGGGACTGTACTGAACCCGCCTGTGACTGGAATAAAAGTGGAGTATTTGGACCCCAGCTATGATTTAATATCAGAGGTCAAACTAGAGCCTCCAGAGTCAATTATGCTTCCTGTAAGGAAGTGTGAAGCTGAGGTGAGTGAAGTGGAGATGGTTTATTATACTGTGCCATTATTCAGCTGTTGAGGTTCGAACTCGCACTCCTTCTGCTGTACTTACTATTTGCTCACCAATTTCCTAATGTTTGTCTAGTTTCTTATGTTCCTCTTACTCTGCTCCCATCTACAGGCGTGGACAAATTATTAGCAAAATTAAAGATTTTTTAATATATTTTTACAAAATATGATTCTTCAATTTAGACTACAGTTGACATTTTTGCGTATTTCCAAATTATTAGCAAAATTGAAGATTTATATTGTATATTTTTAGAAAATTTAACTCTTCAATTAGGACTACATTTGATATTTTCGCGTATTTACAAATTATTAGCAAAACTGAAGATTTATATTGTATATTTTTAGAAAATTTAACTCTTCAATTAGGACTACATTTGATATTTTTGCGTATTTACAAATTATTAGCAAAATTGAAGATTTATATTGTATATTTTTAGAAAATTTAACTCTTCAATTAGGACTACATTTGATATTTTTGCGTATTTACAAATTATTAGCAAAATTGAAGATTTATATTGTATATTTTGAAAATTTAACTCTTCAATTAGGTCTACATTTGATATTTTTGCGTATTTACAAATTATTAGCAAAATTGAAGATTTATATTGTATATTTTTAGAAAATTTAACTCTTCAATTAGGACTACATTTGATATTTTTGCGTATTTACAAATTATTAGCAAAACTGAAGATTTTTATTATATATTTTACAAAATTTAACTCTTCAATTTAGACTGTAGTTGACATTTTGCTAATTTACAAATTATTAGCAAAACTGAAGATTTATATTGTATATTTTTAGAAAATTTAACTCTTCAATTAGGACTACATTTGATATTTTTGCGTATTTACAAATTATTAGCAAAATTGAAGATTTATATTGTATATTTTTAGAAAATTTAACTCTTCAATTAGGACTACATTTGATATTTTTGCGTATTTACAAATTATTAGCAAAATTGAAGATTTATATTGTATATTTTTAGAAAATTTAACTCTTCAATTAGGACTACATTTGATATTTTGCGTATTTACAAATTATTAGCAAAATTGAAGATTTATATTGTATATTTTTAGAAAATTTAACTCTTCAATTAGGACTACATTTAATATTTTTGCGTATTTACAAATTATTAGCAAAATTGAAGATTTATATTGTATATTTTTAGAAAATTTAACTCTTCAATTAGGACTACATTTGATATTTTGCGTATTTACAAATTATTAGCAAAATTGAAGATTTATATTGTATATTTTTAGAAAATTTAACTCTTCAATTAGGACTACATTTGATATTTTTGCGTATTTACAAATTATTAGCAAAACTGAAGATTTTATTATATATTTTACAAAATTTAACTCTTCAATTTAGACTGTAGTTGACATTTTTGCTAATTTACAAATTATTAGCAAAACTGATGATTTTATTATATATTTTACAAAAAGACTCTTCAATTTAAACTGTAGTTGACATTTTTGCTAATTTACAAATTATTGCAAAATTGAAGATTTTTATTATTATATATTTTTACAAAATTTGACTCTTCAATTTAGACTGTAGTTGACATTTTTGCTAATTTACAAATTATTAGCAAAATTGAAGATTTTTATTATATATTTTTACAAAAATTTGACTCTTCAATTTAGACTGTAGTTGACATTTTTGCTAATTTACAAATTATTAGCAAAATTGAAGATTTTATTATATATTTTTACAAAAATTTGACTCTTCAATTTAGACTGTAGTTGACATTTTTGCTAATTTACAAATTATTAGCAAAATTGAAGATTTTTATTATATATTTTTACAAAAATTTGACTCTTCAATTTAGACTGTAGTTGACACTAATTTACAAATTATTAGCAAAATTGAAGATTTTTATTATATATTTTTACAAAATTTGACTCTTCAATTTAGACTAGTTGACATTTTTGCTAATTTACAAATTATTAGCAAAACTGAAGATTTTTATTATATATTTTTAGAAATTTGACTCTTCAATTTAGACTGTAGTTGACATTTTTGCTAATTTACAAATTATTAGCAAAATTGAAGATTTTTATTATATATTTTTACAAAAATTTGACTCTTCAATTTAGACTGTAGTTGACATTTTTGCTAATTTACAAATTATTAGCAAAATTGAAGATTTTATTATATATTACAAAATTTGACTCTTCAATTTAGATAGTTGACATTTTTGCTAATTTACAAATTATTAGCAAAATTGAAGATTTTTATTATATATTTTTACAAAAATTTGACTCTTCAATTTAGACTGTAGTTGACATTTTTGCTAATTTACAAATTATTAGCAAAATTGAAGATTTTTATTATATATTTTACAAAATTTGACTCTTCAATTTAGACTGTAGTTGACATTTTTGCTAATTTACAAATTATTAGCAAAACTGAAGATTTTTATTATATATTTTTACAAAAATTTGACTCTTCAATTTAGACTGTAGTTGACATTTTTGCTAATTTACAAATTATTAGCAAAATTGAAGATTTTTATTATATATTTTTACAAAATTTGACTCTTATTCAGACTGTAGTTGACAAATTTTTCTACGAAATTTGCAAATTATTAGCAAAATTGCAAAATTGAAGATTTTTATTATATATTTTTACAAAAATTTGACTCTTCAATTTAGACTGTAGTTGACATTTTTGCTAATTTACAAATTATTAGCAAAATTGAAGATTTTTATTATATATATATTTTTACAAAATTTGACTCTTCAATTTAGACTGTAATTGACATTTTTGCTAATTTACAAATTATTAGCAAAATTGAAGATTTTATTATATATTTTTACAAAAATTTGACTCTTCAATTTAGACTGTAGTTGACATTTTTGCTAATTTACAAATTATTAGCAAAATTGAAGATTTTTATTATATATTTTTACAAAATTTGACTCTTCAATTTAGACTGTAGTTGACATTTTTGCTAATTTACAAATTATTAGCAAAACTGAAGATTTTTATTATATATTTTTACAAAATTTGACTCTTCAATTTAGACTGTAGTTGACATTTTTGCTAATTTACAAATTATTAGCAAAATTGAAGATTTTTATATATTATTTTTACAAAATTTGACTCTTCAATTTAGAAGTTGAATTTTTGCAAAATTGAAGATTTTTATTATATATAATTTACAAAATTTGACTCTTCAATTTAGACTGTAGTTGAATTTTTGCTAATTTACAAATTAAGCAAAATTGAAGATTTTTATTATATATTTTACAAAATTTGACTCTTCAATTTAGACTGTTTGACATTTTTGCTAATTTCATTATTTGAAGACTGACTCTTCAATTTAGACTGTAGTTGACATTTTTGCTAATTTCAAATTATTAGCAAAACTGAAGATTTTTATTATATATTTTTACAAAATTTGACTCTTCAATTTAGACTGTAGTTGACATTTTTGCTAATTTACAAATTATTAGCAAAATTGAAGATTTTTATTATATATTTTTACAAAATTTGACTCTTCAATTTAGACTGTAGTTGACATTTTTGCTAATTTACAAATTATTAGCAAAATTGAAGATTTTTATTATATATTTTTACAAAATTTGACTCTTCAATTTAGACAAATTATTAGCAAAATTGAAGATTTTTATTATTTTTATATATATTTTTACAAAATTTGACTCTTCAATTTAGACTGTAGTTGACATTTTTGCTAATTTACAAATTATTAGCAAAATTGAAGATTTTTATTATATTTTTACAAAAATTTGACTCTTCAATTTAGACTGTAGTTGACATTTTTGCTAATTTACAAATTATTAGCAAAATTGAAGATTTTTATTATATATTTTTACAAAATTTGACTCTTCAATTTAGACTGTAGTTGACATTTTTGCTAATTTACAAATTATTAGCAAAATTGAAGATTTTTATTATATATTTTACAAAATTTGACTCTTCAATTTAGACTGTAGTTGACATTTTTGCTAATTTACAAATTATTAGCAAAATTGAAGATTTTATTATATATTTTACAAAATTTGACTCTTCAATTTAGACTGTAGTTGACATTTTTGCTTAATTTACAAATTATTAGCAAAATTGAAGATTTTATTATATATATATTTTTACAAAATTTGACTCTTCAATTTAGACTGTAATTGACATTTTTGCTAATTTACAAATTATTAGCAAAATTGAAGATTTTTATTATATATTTTTACAAAAATTTGACTCTTCAATTTAGACTGTAGTTGACATTTTTGCTAATTTACAAATTATTAGCAAAATTGAAGATTTTTATTATATATTTTTACAAAATTTGACTCTTCAATTTAGACTGTAGTTGACATTTTTGCTAATTTACAAATTATTAGCAAAACTGAAGATTTTTATTATATATTTTTACAAAATTTGACTCTTCAATTTAGACTGTAGTTGACATTTTTGCTAATTTACAAATTATTAGCAAAATTGAAGATTTTTATTATATATTTTTACAAAATTTGACTCTTCAATTCAGACTGTAGTTGACATTTTTGCTAATTTACAAATTATTAGCAAAATTGAAGATTTTTATTATATATTTTTACAAAATTTGACTCTTCAATTCAGACTGTAGTTGACATTTTTGCTAATTTACAAATTATTAGCAAAATTGAAGATTTTTATTATATATTTTTACAAAATTTAACTCTTCAATTTAAACTACAGTTGACATTTTTGTATATTTCTGTCTGCTGTAATGATAGAAATATGCAAAATTGTCAACTGTACGGTAGTCGAAATTGAAAAGTCAAATTTTGTAAACAGAATTATCATAAAAATCGTCAGTTTTGTTAATAATTTGTCCACGTCTGTATATGTTATTAATCTCTTTCTTTCTTCTTCAAGATGTTTTAAATACTTTACAGTGATAATATCAGATAATTAGTTTTTTATTTTCAGTCAATCACTTACCATGTTAAGATGGCAGAAGTAGATTCTATTACATAAAGTTACAAATATTAATATACATCACGAATATTTTCGACTTAGTTTTCAAGTCATCTTCAGGTGATAGTTTACTAACAAACAAGTACATTTGAACGTAGGTGAAAAATATAAAGATAAAACACGAGTAAAAAGTTTAACCTTGCTTAATTTTCTTAAAGTGGTTAAATGGCGTACATGGTATGAAAATAACATTCAGATAGAAAATCTTCCAGTAAATGTAGTTATAATTTATACAGTATATTGTTGTTGTTGTTTTCTAATGCCAGGCGTTTGACAATAAAGTCATTTGACCTCTTGCACTCCATTGTTTTTCAAAGATATTATCATGGCCAGCCACTGAAGCACAGATTTTGAGGTGTTCCGAATCCATTTCTTGGTTTGAGTTGCACAATGGGCAGTTAGGGGACTGATATATTCCAATTCTATGCAGGTGTTTGGCCAAACAATCATGGCCTGTTGCCAATCTAAATGCAGCTACAGACGATTTTCGTGGTAAATCAGGAATTAACTGTGGATTTTGATGCAAAGAGTTCCATTTTTTCCCTTGAGATTGTGTTATCAAATTTTGTTTGTTCAAGTCTAAGTATGTAGATTTAATAAATCTCTTCACAGAGTAATACGTAGATTTAGTAACAGGTCTGTAAGTAGCAGTGCTGCCCTTCTTTGCTAAAGCACCCGCATTCTCGTTTCCCAGGATTCCACAATGGGATGGTATCCATTGGAATACAATTATTTTATTGAGTGATATTAAAATGGAAGGCAATGTGCCAGAGTTGTAAAATTAAATAGTTTGAAAAATTATTATTATGTAAAACTGAAGGCTAAGGCTTATTCATTACAAGTTCAATATGTTGGAAGACTGTAGTAAAATGGATGTGAAAGAAATTCTCTGTCTATTCGCCGTGGTAATTGATGTAACAGAATCTACTTCTGCCATCTTAACCTGATAAGTGATTGACTGAAAATAAAAAAAAGTAATTATCTGATATTATTATTCATAAACTTATCTGAACTCAATATGACTTTTAAACTTTACAGTGAGCAGAGCTAGTCCTTTTTATAGTCACAGAAATACATTTTGGATTGGTTAACAAGATGTGTAAACACGAAATGATAAATATTGAACAACCTATGTGCTCCCAGTTAATAAATCTCAGTAGTTCATGATCTTTGCAATGTTGTTGTTGTTGTCTAGTGCCTTGCATTTGGCAATGAAGCCATTAGCAGTCGTGCTTTCCAATACTTTTGAACTGTAGTTTCTTCTGATCTTAATGCTTCACAGGTCTTCAAGTGGCCTTCATTCATTTCTGCTGGATCGTTACACAGGACACATATGGGTGAAGCTGAGATACCTATTCTGTAGAGATGACTTGCTAGACAGTCATGATTTGTCAATAGTCTGAAGGCTGCAACTGCTGTTTTCCTTGGTCTCTGGGGGACTATATCTTGGTTGGAAAGTAGTGTAATCCATTTTTTGTCTTTAGCATTTGATTCTATTTCTTGTAGGTATGAATGAGAAAATTTTGTAGTGATCAAGCGTTTTATTGAGGAATATGAGAAATTAAATTTAGATTTTTGTTTTATTGTTGTGCCTTTCTTGGCAAGTGTGTCTGCGGTTTCATTCCCCATGACTCCACAGTGTGCTGGAATCCATTGGAGACGGACAATCTTATTAACTTTTTGGAGTTGTGTTAACATTTTGTAGCATTCTCTTATTTTTGTTGACTTCTTTGTAGCATTTGAACATATTCCCTGAATTGCAGCTTTAGAATCTGAAAGAATTACTGTCTTGTTATATTTATTCAAGGGAAGATTTAATAATTGTCGGAGAGCAATGTGTATAGCCTCTATTTCACCATCATAATTTGTTGTCTCTCTGCCAACAGAATGATAAAAGGAAAAATGTGTACATGTAACTCCAGCTCCAGTAAGGTTTTCTGTGGTGGATCCATCGGTATATATGTGTAGCTATTCTTCTGTAGGGTATCTAGTATTGATCGTTTCCAGTGCTAGAAGTTTTTGTATTTCTTTTGGTGTGTCTGATTTACTTATTTCCTCTGTTAATTCCAAACTGAAGGTAGGTTGCAATAATTCCAATGGATTTTCTCTTATAAGTAAATTTTCTCTCGTGTTAGGAATGCTCAGTTTGGATTTAATCTGTGTTACCTTTTCTAGGAAACTACCCATTATTAATCTACTCAGCAAGATGGCTGAGTGGTGAAACATTGGACTTGCATTCAAGAGTTCCCAGGTTCAAATCTGGGAACTGTGGAATGTGATCATGGTCCTAGTGGTTTCCTCGATCATAAAATAACTAAGAATCTAGCTATTTAAAATGCAAAAGTTGGATTTTTCCCATTTCCACTACAAAATATGCAGATAATGTTTCACAAGATTGCTAATTGTAATGGTGGACTAGATGGCATTGAAGAAGTGGGATGGCCAATAGTTGGAGGCAATCTAATGTGTCCGAAATAATGTACCGCTCCAGACAGGCAATCGAAGTTAAAGTAACTATAAAACTAAAATCTAAAAAATGAAAAATATAACTCTGAAATATAAACAGTAATTACTTCTGTACATTACGTTATTTGTCTTTTAGTACCAGATCTGTTGTCAACGTTAGAGCGATTGCTTGAATTCAAGCACCAGTTTTTTTTTAGTTGGTTATTTAACGATTCTGTATCAACTACTAGGTTATTTAGCGTCGATGAGATTGGTGATAGCGAGATGGTATTTGGCGCGATGAGAACGAGGATTCGCCATAGATTACCTAGCATTCACCTTACGGTTGGGGAAAACCTCGGAAAAAAACCAACCAGGTAATCAGCTCAAGCGGGGATCGAACCCGCGCCCGAGCGCAACTGCAGACTGATGGGCAAGTGCCTTAACCGACTGAGCCACGCCATTCATAGGAATGGTCACATACTTCGACTTCAACAAACAAAATTTGTTAACACAATCTCAAGGGAAAAAATGGAACTCTGCATCATAATCCACAGTTAATTCCCGATTTACCACGAAAATCGTCTGTAGCTGCATTTAAATTGGCAACAGGCCATGATTGTTTGGCCAAACATCTGCATAGAATTGGAATATATCAGTCCCCTAACTGCCCATTGTGCAACTCAAACCAAGAAATGGATTCGGAACACCTCAAAATCTGTGCTTCAGTGGCTGGTCATGATAATATCTTTGAAAAATATTGGAGTGCAAGAGGTCAAATGACTTTATTGTCAAACGCCTGGCATTAGAAAACAACAACATATGTATTAATGTGGACGAAATTCTTATCAATAAAAATGATAGCTTTAACATACATATTCACGAGTTGAGAATCATACTATAGTCGCGACGCTGTTATTCCCGGCGTGACTCCTCCGCTTTTCTTACGTCTTAGGAAGTGAAGGCTCTATAAAGTCTAAATAGACAGTATCGTTCGCCATTTTTGTTCTTTCGTTGCCGAGCTACCATACGAGGAATCTATTTGCCACACCGTTAAACATTATCATGTCGTAGCTCCTATGATAATAAATCAAACGCACTGTAATTCAGCAAATAATTGAGCGGCAAATAACGTCTTCGTGTGCTTTCTGCGAACGCCATCGAAAGAGCCAAAATGGCGGGCGATTATATTAAGTATTTATCGAGCCTTAAGAAATGAATAACGTCTTCATCAGCGAATCACAAGACGCACACGTTTAAATGTAGCTGACCTGCGATTGGCTGCCGGAAATTAGAGCGACGGGACTATTGTAGCTTTCAATATTTCGTTCAAATTTGATGTAGTTCTCATATCAGGAATTTGCAATCATTGTGCAGGTACTCTGTCAGGGCTATATTGATTCTTATTCTGCAGGAACAATCGTGTCATGTCAACGTGATCAAGGATGAGATGAATTTGGAAGAAAAGACAGATAATGATGAAGACTTAACTCAGAGGTGTGTTTAGTGTGTGAGTCTACTCTCTTATACAGAGAGATCATTTTACGGTTTCACCCTAGCATAAGCATATGTAACAGATTACCGGTACTTGCATCAGCAGACACCAAGGCGTTGTTATCTTTAGAACCGGACTTTCAGATAAGACTAGCTCGTTCGTATTTGCCCATCATTGTAGTTCGAGTTAATTCTAAAGCTGGCCGCAGTGGCTTGTAGTGGCAGCAGTGAGGTGATAAAATGATCACTCTGTAGTTCATAAGTGTTGTTTTTATCAGCAGATCATAATAACTAGAGCCTGGATGTTTGGCAAAATGCCTTTTTTACTGGGTGGAAGTAAATCATTATTTGCATAGATATAAATATGATTTTGAATAAATCAAAGTGATAGGGCCAATTTTTATTTTGCCTTTTCAAAGCAATATTTCTTGTTTATTTGCAATTTTCTAATTAATTGTAATGTAATGTGTATGAAATTTAAAGATTTGAAACAATGACTAACTTTACTAACAATAGTAAATAAAAGTAATTTATTTCGGTTCTTAATCTGCTAATAATCGTGCTTTAGTACTGTTGGTGTAATATGAATAATAATCGACAATCCACAGTTACAAATATAATATCGTCATGTCTTCACGACACCAACAATCAGCTTTATAATTTTAAATATTAAGCTCGTTCTCATAGATGTTGTCATGTAGCATTTCCAATTGTTTACTTTCGTATTTTCAAATATTACTGTTACAATTTTGTGCTACACGTGTTTATTATTGTAGGAGAAAGAAATTTGACTGAGGAACAGTCAGTTATTGTCGGGTGACAGAAGGTATAAGATCTGTTAGCTAGAATGCCCAAATTCAGTAAACCATTGAAAAGTAAACTTCATGCTTACGTTAGTGAATTTGGTGCCCATGTGTTTTCAACCTATGGAACAGTTTTGTTATGCAAGATTTGTGAAAAGACAGTTAATCAGGAAAAAAAAAGTATTTTATAAGTCAACATGTGTCACCTACGAAGTAAATATGTGACTTATGTTGATATAATTTAAATTTATTGCTAAAATATATTATGACATTTTAAAATGTCAAATGCTTTTTCCAATGATTATTGTGCTATTTTTGTTTACGTTTTATTGCCTTTTTTGCCTGCCTATCTTAACTGTTACAAATGCCTAAACATCCGGGCTCTATAATAACAATAATAATAAACCATTGCCGTTCAAAGATCAATCTATTTTTATCTTTTGATTAAAATTATATCTATTATGATAAAGTTGCAAATTTAATATAATTGATTATTGTTATTTACGAAATCTTTTCATTTCAGTATTGCAGATGCCAATCACACCGATGTCTTGAGTGAGTCTCATGATACGGTGTTTGAAGACCGCGAAAATATTGTTCTAAACCCTGAAAACATGTGTGCAGAGCAAATTGTCAGTGAAAATGATTGCAACATGTTGATTGTTAACAGTATGTTTTCAAAAAATAACACCTCGGCCATAACATCTAGGGTATACAAGAAGGATAATTCATTCAAATGCAATACTTGTGGCAAATCTTTATCTACCCCCGGAAGTCTGAGTCGTCATATTCGCACTCATACAGCCAAAATGCCATTTAAATGCGATGCCTGTGGTAAATGTTCCTCAGAATCTGGAAATGTAAAAACCGATGAAAAGGAACTGAATGGGGGTAAGGAATTCGGATGTGATTTTTGTCAGAATTCATTTTCACAGCTGGGAAACCTTAGTCACAATGTAGGGCAGCAGGCAGTTCAGAAACCATTCAAATGTGATTTCTGTAGTACGTCTTTCCCTCATCTACCTGCACTCCAAAGGCATATACGTAAACATACGGGCGAGAAGCCATTCAAATGCGACGTTTGTGGCAATTGTTTCAAAGAATCGGGACATCTTGTGAACCACATACGTTTGCATACAGGGGAAAAACCATTCAAATGTAATCTCTGTACTAAAATTTTTACACAGTCATCTTCTCTAAAAAGACATATGCTTACCCATTCAGGCGAAAAACCATTTAAATGCGATATTTGTGGTAAGCGCTATCCAGCTTTGAAAAGTCTCACAATTCATGAAAGGCAACATACCGGCGAAAAACCATTCAAATGCAATAGTTGCGGAAGATGTTTTTCAGTGTCTGGAAATCTGAAAATACATCAAAGACATCACACCGGCGAGAAACCTTATAAATGTGAAGTCTGTGGCAAGTGTTTCTCAATTTCGACCTCCTGAAAAGACACACACGCATACACAGAGGCGAAAAACCATTTAGATGCGATGTGTGTGATATGAGGTTTTCACAATCTGCGTCCCTCAAAAGGCATAAACACAATCACACGGGTGAGAAGTTGCATAAGTGTGATGTTTGTGAAATGAGCTTTTTCGTACCTGATACTCTTAAACGACATAAACGTCACCACACAGGAGAAAAGGCATTCAAATGCATTACTTGTGGTAAAGATTTCTCCGAGGCTTCGTCTCTGAAGAGGCATGTACGATATCACACAGGGGAGAAGCCTTTCAAATGCGATGTTTGTGGAAAAAGTTTCACTCAGTCCGCATCTATGAAAAGGCATATTCGCAATCATACCGGGGACAAGCCATTCAAATGCGATGTCTGTGGTGAGACGTATTCCACTTCAAGCACTCTCAAAATTCATTTACGTCACCATGTCGAGTAGTACGTGCGATATTTATGGTAATTTTAATTTTGTTTGAAATTCAATAGAAATATGATAATCTTATCCATACAGGAGGAACTCATCAAGTGATTTCTCTAAATTCTAGTGTAGTTCTGAAAAAAATAAAAAATTTTCCTTGTTCACTTCGCATCAAAAGGAATGGGCCGACTCTTGGTCGTTAGCAATACAGAGTTCTGCCGTGCAGTTCACACGTTTCGACTAGCTGCAGTTGGAGACATTGCTTTGATATTTATTTATTGAAAATCGTCTACAATATAATGAACCTTACGAAGTGTATGTGCGCCTGTTTTCCATGCCAGATTATGAGCTCGTTTTCTTGTGCACTTAAATTATTTTTATTTTACATTTTAATTAGTTTATTTTAAATGTTTAATGATGTTTCGGTGAATGTAGAGTATCCAACGCCCACTGAACGAATATTTCACTTTTATCACTGCCAATGTTGCGATATAATCGTATATGCAAGGTAGGCTATAACAAAAACCTAAACTAACCAAACCTAACCTGTCAAAGAAGCAACAAGTTATACTAAATATGTGTAAAATTGGCCTATGTCTCTATAGTGAGCGGGACATAAGTAACATTGACCGATCTTTCTTAATAAATTTCGTTATATCTGTGTTGTAAAAAATATTATTGCCCATCGGCTGTGCTCTGTTAATAGGCGAGACTTGTTCGGAATAAACAAAAATAATAATTGTGCAAATCTGGCTTCCTGTAAATAACTTAAATAGTTTTAAACGAAAAAATTGTTCTGGGACCGGGTATTGAACCCAGGACCTTTGACTAAGCGCGCTAACGCTCTACCACTGAGCTATCCAGTAACTGTACCGAACTCCGGGCCAATTCTTTCCTTTATATCCACGTACCTTAAGTGGTTTGATAGACTACAAAGAACCCAACATTGAGTGCACATTCTACTGTGTGACTAATTGGTAGACCGTTGGCGCACTTAACCAAAAGTCCCGGGTTCGAAACCGGATCGCGGAGCAATTTTTCCCTTTAAAGTTATTTAAAAATTATAGTTATTTCACTTCGTAAAAAACCGGACGTATATAAAATAAATAAGGTAATACAAATAAAAAAGCCTGTAGTAGTAGGGACTAGTACCTCGACCACAAACCACTTGCTCTCATCCTGCACAGCATGCAGTCCACGGGACTCCAATCATAGGCTACTCTCGTGCACAATAACGTATTTGAACCAGAGCAGTGATTTATTGACCGAGCTGTTGCAGGTCTGTCATATTCAGGAATAATGTCTAGACAGACCGTTTTATTTGCAGACAGGAGCACTGATTGGGAGAGAAGGGGTTTCTTAGAGTTCGGACATATAATGTAAGAAACATCGCCACATAAATCTCGAGATACATGATGGGAAAATTTGTAATTTAAAAAATTAGATTGTCGGAGACTCGAACCTTAAATACGTAGTACTATTCACTCATTTTCTAGACCTGTGCTGTAACGATTTATACTATTGAAACTGATAGTATCCAGTCGGAATAATAGGTTGTGTTCCTGTTCATATTCATTTCCATTGACTTTGTATTTATCAATAATTGTATTGTTATTTCTCTCTTCAGAGGCCCTCATGTATCTAAAATCAACCCTCCACTCCATTTTATAACACATTTCAGACTCAAAATACAGCAAACTTAAATGGTTTAACTATGTGTTATGTGATGAACGGCAGTTTTGACGAGACGAACATGAGCAGTATTATGTACGGTATCTGGAACTTATAAATTATCAGCGGCCCATGCTGTGTCAGTTCAACCTGGGCATGTCACCGATATGATATTTAGTCATGAGATTTTTGTGTACTAGTATAGAACTCTGGCAAAATTTCAGATTATTTGGTTGCATTTGTAAGCTACAGCCTCCTGAATTTCATGTCATATCAATGAGTACAAAGTGAAACAAAAGTAGACTTAACAAGTGAAGGATGAAGGCTGGAGCCTTTATTCTTACTTTATTTTGTTTTGGAGATTTTCACAATATGAGTTTTTTGATGTCAGTATAATGTATTTATTGAAATAAAACGTGCATTCAAGATCTCTCGAAGCAAAGTGGTTATTGGAACTGGAAGTGTATTGTAAATTAAAACTGATATTTTAGCAGGTTTTGGAACATGTTTATTGCATTAGGGCATGCAATACTTCATACTGAATTTAGATAGAATGAAAACTCAATTTAAAAAAAAAATGGATTTATTAGTAGGTATTGGAATGAACGCCTCATATATAAAAAACACTAATATTTATAACTTTACATGAATAATAATTTCTAAATCTTCATAACCAACAAACGTTTCAACGCAAGAATCATGTCTCTATGTGCAGTTAATATTCAATTTCTACAGACATTTTTCAAATGTTTATTAAGGAGTTTCTTTATACATTCTGCTTCTGACATGCACTTTTATAATTTCATGGAGCTATAACAAAGAAATGGTACAGCACGTAAATAAATGTTCATAACTGAATTAAGCAAACATGTTAACAGAATTTGAAGATGATCTGACATGGTAGCTGATATTTTGAAAGATTTTTGGCTGAATTGACATGGAATGACCCATGAAGAAAATGTTTTTATGGACATGAACATTCCATTATGAACTGTAATTATATTCGACTAAAATCAAATGATTGAATATATATTTAAAGTGTTTCACTTCGAATTAAAATTTTATTTGTTTTTGATATCATGCTATACATAGCTACATACGTACATACATAAATTCATAATGTTCTGCCAAATGGCAGCTCTTTCACTACAAACCCAGCATTTCCAATCTTTCCTATTTTCTGCCTTCTCCTCTGTCTCCACATATGATCTATATATCTTTATGTAGTTATCATCTGATATCTTCTTCTGCTCTGATCTCTTCTCCCGTTCATCATTCCTTCCAGTGCATCCTTCAGTAGACACTTTCTTCTCAGTCAGTCTCTTCCTGATCAGTTTCAGCATAATTCTTTCTTCACTCTCTCTTTCCAACACATCTTCATATCTTATTCTGTTTGGTTCATTTCACATGCTTAAGTCACACGTCACCAAACCCTGTCTTATCTCATCATTTCTCCTCTGCTTTCAGATCTCTAGCTACGTTACTTTGTAACAATTCCTGGTTCTTATTAATTTTTTGCTCACGTGTCATTCATGGTCCCATAATTTTTACAATGGAGATTCATTTATTCCGGTGTGGCTTAGTGGATACAGTGTGAGCACGTAGAGCTGAAAATCCGGGTTTGAGTCACGGTACCGGAGAGAATTTTTCTCTGTTCTATGCATCCTTCAGTCTAGTGGTTAGATTTATTTCAAATTTTCTGTGTGTATTTAGTTGGTATTGTAGGATAAATTGACACGGGGGACTTTAAAAATAATGGTTTTTAAAGCAGATTTCTTGAAAAAATCTAGCAAAAAGTGAGGTAAAAAATTTACATATATGAGAAAAAAAATTCATAGAATTATAAGATATTGCTTTTTTTGAAAACCCTTCCATCAGATTACTTATAAGAATGTTAGAAATAAATTGTAAGGGTTTCATTGTTCTACTCCCAACAGTTTTAGTGAGTTGTTAGACTTCTCAATCACTGATAATTCTCACTATGTGTCCGAAATATGACAGCTTGAACTTTATGACTATAGCGCCCAGAGAGCAACTAGGTTTAATTTCCTGCCAATTAATTAATTTATATATACGCTGATGATACCACATTCGTTGCAGGAAATAAGAAAGGGCAACAAAGCAGGACTCAAGCTAAACATCCAGAAGACTTCGTTCATGGCTACTGAACAGGATAAATTGATAAAGATAATGCTGAAGATTTGAAAGTGGCGGATAAAATTAATTTTGTGGGCGTAAGAATATCAAAAGTAAGCAGTTGCACGGAAGAAATAAAAAAGATGAATAATTCTAGGGAAAGTAGCAATGAAGAAATGTAGTAAATTTATGTAAATGATTCAGAAATATCAATCAGAACCAAAATGAAGCTAATCCAGGCGATGATCTTTCCAATATTATTGTATGGGTGAGAAAGTTGGACACTAAAAATTGCAGACAGGAGAACAATTGATGCTTTTTATAAGTGGTCATGGAGGAGGATGCTAAAAGTAATATGGCTTGACAGAAGAACAAAAGCATCTATTCTGCAGGAAATTAAACCTACTGCAATAATAATAAAAAGTGATTGTAATGTTATTATATTTAATTAATCTGTAAGCAAGTTACTGGTACACCTCTACAGTGCATTAAAAGTCGACCTGGGTAGCGCGGTCGGTATAGCGCTGGCCTTCTGTGCTCGAGGTTACGGGTTCGAGGCTCATGTCAATAGATTTACTGGCTTGTAAAAGAACTGCGGAACAAAATTCCGGCATACCGGCGACGTTGATTTAAGGTCTGCCGTTGCGAGCGTCGTTAAACCGTAATTTAAAAACAATGACAAAATTACACCATATAGGATGTTTATGGAACGTTATATCCATTTACCGCAAGTCGTTTCTAAACCTGTTGATTCAGTAATCATAGATTACCGTAAATATTTGTGAAAAAAAAAAAAACAAGTTTATAAATAAAATGGATTTAGGGACGATATAATTATAAGAAAACAAGCCTAGTCCAGTGAACATCAGTGAAAAGTAAAGTTTTCCTCCTCACAATGTCGATAGATTTCCTGAAGGCTTTAAGGAAGACCTGTGTTTGTGGAAATGTCATTAATGATGAAAGATCGAGTCATTTTAATACTCAACAATGAGCATAGATTTTAGAGAGGCAAAACAGAGACTATCACGGCATACTTGATGTTCAGCATTTAGCCTACATTACTTATGAAGAGTAATACCGTTACCGTATTTTTTCGGAAGAAAACTTAGAGACGAAATGTTCGGCACAAAACTTGGAAATGCAAGTCAAAGCCACAAGTTTTACTAAAGCGCTATGAAATGGTGTTTCTGTGGTTATTATTTACACAATCTACTATTTCCACATTCACGTTGTCTGGAGGTCCAAGACGAATTACTAGCATTGCATCTCCGCCACAGCAATCATAAGTTCCTTGTCTTTTCTTCTGAACATCCTTTGGTTAGGAGAAACTAGCGCAAGGTACTTAAGTCATTTTCTCAGCACTTCTTCAGCCGACGTCAAAATACATAGCCCTGCCAATATCTTTTGAAGTCTTACAAGCATATCTTACGATAGCTCCCTAGCAACATTTCAAACTGTAGATCCAAGGATTTCTGGTTCAGGTCTACCTGAAGTCAAAAATTTATCGAAAAGTTCTATGTAATAGTACCTTCTGATCACAAGACATCACACAGAAAAGAAACAAGAAAAAAGAGAGAAAGGAATATAAGATCAAAGAGAGTTGAAAAAAAAGGTAAGAGAGATTACAGTTCTGGAGGAATAGGTGTAAGTGACATCTAGTAAAGAATCCACTTTTCCCGATCGATCGCCCAAATGCTTCCTGGGCTAGGAGAACGTGCAGCATCAGTGTAGCTTTTATGGAGAATTGTAAAAAAAGAAAAAAAGGCCTGTGCCTGTGTGTATTGCAATATGCATAATTATGAATTATTATTATTATTATTATTATTATTATTATTATTATTATTATTATTATTATTATTATTATTATTACTGTAAAAACAGTCATCATCATTATCATCTTTTCTGGCTATGAGTAATAGTCTATTTGTTTACAATTCTGTTTCCTTAGTACGTACAGTAGACACAATGATTTGTGAAACAGAGATTTGGAAAATGAGTCGGAACCTTAAGTATACCTTACCTAATTATCAGACTCTTTTCACTTTCCTTATTTTAAACAACTTTCCTATTCTTGCTGTATGCAGTTAATCTTTCTTACTTTATTAATGGACAAAAAAAATTCGCTCCAACGCCGGGGATCGAACCCGGGTCCCCAGTTTTACGCACTGGAGGCCCTAACCACTAAGCTGCGCCGAGGCTCAATCCACAGCACCGGATCGAGTCTTTCTCCTTTGGTATTTTCGGTTATTGACCTTACTCCATGTTCGACATATATGCAGAATGTTTAAAAAATACGGGGCATAATTTCAGGTATGTATTTCCCACATGTAGACAATCAAAATAGTTCATTACAACATGTGTCCGGAAATGCTTTATTTCCGAGTTATGGCCTTACAACATTGAAATTCATCGGAACGTTTTTCTTTCCGCAGGTCGTTGCCGTCAAAGGAGACATTAAGAGGGCACTCTGACAGTTCATTCCGAGGCGAAGGTTACATTCAGTGTTGTGTAGGCGTTAGACTGTGCGACATGTATTCAAATCAAGAGCTGACAGAGATACACTTCATGTACGGTAAGGTGGACGGCAATGCTGCGCTGGCTCGTCGTTTGTACCAGGAGAGCCCATTTAAAATCATTGGTTTATTCGTCTCCGGTGCCTGATTTGGAATCCCTTTGGAATAGAATTGTGGCAGGTTCTGAGGACATACGCAATACTCCTGGAGTTTGGGATCGTGTTCGCAGGTCAATGAGACATCGTATTCAAGCAGGAGGTGGACATTTTGAACATCTTCTGTAATGACAACGACCTGCGGAAAGAAAAACGTTCTGGTGAATTTCAATGTTGTGAAGGCCATAACTCGGAAATGAAGCATTTCCGGAGACATGTTGTAATGAACTATTTTGATTGTCTACATGTGGGAAATACATACCAGAAATTATGCCCCGTATTTTTGAAACATCCTGTATATTGACATAATAATATTGAGTCAACAGTCAATACACAAGGAGCGCAGTCATTTGAGTGACTTGATGGCCGGGACTCCACAGTATATATGCACTGTTGGACGAATGATCTACGTAAAGATTAATTTTTTAGTCCAACAGAATTATCTCTTATGAATTCGATCTGGTGGTGTGGAGGATTGAGTCTCGGCGTAGCTCAGTGGCTAGAGCGCCCAGTGCGTAGAATTGGAGATGTGGGTTCGATTTCCAGAGCGAATTTTTTCTTCATTAATAACCAATGGTAATCATAACAGATAATTCTATAGGACTAAAAAAATTTATCTTTACGTAGTTTCTTACTTTAGCATATTATGATTGGCTGTGAGTTTAATAATGTTTACAGTAACTGCTGGAGTTTTATACAAACATATCTTCTTTGTAGATATTTATATTCTTCACTCTGCTTACAATTGTCATGGACGTGATCAAGCAGGAACCGTTAGAAACGAGTGATGATACAGACCAGAGATGGCCATTAACAGAGGTGAGTCTGAAGTTATTTGCCATTACCGGTAGTTATTTATGTCAGAAGTATGTATTTGAATGCGTAACAACAAAATCTAACAACATGCATGAATTATTATCCAGTAAATGAAATTCTCGTAGACATTATATTGAAGAGAGTACGTCAAACCTACATCATCTATTATTTGCCATTACGTCAGATGTTTTACGTCACACATTCTTCTTAATTTATACTTATTAACTTAGTAGGTGATAGATCTGAGTGCTGAATATCTGGATTATGAGACCATGTTGTTACTTCTCACGTCCTCATAATTATATGAATACCTTGGGAATAAATAGTGATAAACCTCTAAATTGACTTTTACAGTTTTCTGGTTGTAAACTTTGTCTTTCATTTGGTTGAAGAGCGAGAACCAAAAAGTCGTGTATTGATCTTTAATCACAAAAAATGCCAACAGATCGCACCCTAAAGTGAACAAAAAAATAATAAGATGAAGAAATTTCAGCATTTTCCTTTTCTCTGCTGATTTTGTCATTTATATTTATACAGATATAGTTTTTATGCTCGACCATGCTGAAATGTAGTAATTATACACCTGATAGTAGCCCTTTAATGCACCTCATTAAAGTACACCTATTCGTTATAATTCAGTTGTTCAGCCAATGAGAAATCACCATTGTACCATTATGAAACCGCAAGTATCGATTATTCTCGGATATGCAATCGAAAGACAATTAGCGAAAAGTCACGGAGGCTGGAAATCCAATACTGTCGCAGAAGGTTATATTCTGTTACTATAATAATTAGCGTTAATTGTAAATAATATTCAAGTAAATTAAATTTGTCATCTCGTTTTTCAATTCTAAATCATTTTCCAGGTTATATCAAGAATAATCTTCATGTTATTCTCTAGATTATATCAAGGTCAATCACATTCGTGCCTCGGAAAAAATCAATATTTTCGCGTCTGTGCACATCTCACAATTCAGGTCAGTTCCGCTCCCCACTTAGATAACCAAAACATGAATACTCATGAATAATTTCAAGTTAGAAATATGATCGAGCATAAAGAGTGGTATGAAACTTGCCTATAATGGTAATTAAGATGCTCGTATGAAAATTATGAAACTCGCTTGCGCTCGTTTCATAAACAAACATACTCGCGTCTTAATTACTAGCATTATAGGCTCGTTGCATAATGTACTATTTCACGTGAAATGTTTAAGTTCGAGGTACAAGAGAGAGACATTGTAACTTTTGAGTAAGAAAGGTTCACTCCGACATTATTTGTGGTACCGTGGAAACGAAAGTGTAGGATGAACTTCGTGCCCCGTCGTTTTTTCTGCTGTACATATCGCGCTATTCTCTATTTTATTGTTCCTTGATTTTTCCCACACAATAGTAATGAATGAGTCCTATATGGGTTATGTATTTTTCATTTCATTTATTGTAGTCCATAGATCCCACAATCTGTATGTAGCTTTCAATGTTGAACATAAAGCAGATTAATTCAGTTTGTAAAAATTGTAAATTATTTTTTATTTAACGACGCTCACAACTGCCGAGGTTATATCAGCATCACCAGTGTGCCGGAATTTTGTCCTGCTGGAGTTCATTTACATGCCAGTAAATCTATTGACATGAACCTGCCGCATTTAAGCACACCGACTGCGTCACTCAGGCCGACAATTCAGTTTGCAAGCGTAAACATAAATACATATGGCACGGGGCCCTCCTGGCTCCCCCCACCGTAAACCATTTCGGTCAGGTTGATCATCTCATTGGGTGAGAGGATAATGAAATTAACACTTAAGAATTAAATATTTACCTGACAAAATTTATTGACAAAAACCAGGTAATAACAAATATAGACTATATCAAGAAACAACAATAGATGTAAGTGTGTATATATCTACGAGGCGCATCCAGAAAGTAAGTTTCCCGATTTTTTCCTCTTGAAAGTAAATGTAATTAGTCGTGTCAATTGGCATGCGTAACAGATCTATGACGCACTGTTGGACGAATGATCTACGTAAAGATTAATTTTTTAGTCCAACAGAATTATCTCTTATGAATTCGATCTGGTGGTGTGGAGGATTGAGTCTCGGCGTAGCTCAGTGGCTAGAGCGCCCAGTGCGTAGAATTGGAGATGTGGGTTCGATTTCCAGAGCGAATTTTTTTCTTCATTAATAACCAATGGTAATCATAACAGATAATTCTATAGGACTAAAAAAATTTATCTTTACGTAGTTTCTTACTTTAGCATATTATGATTGGCTGTGAGTTTAATAATGTTTACAGTAATTGCTGGAGTTTTATACAAACATATCTTCTTTGTAGATATTTATATGCCAGCCGGACAGGTCCCGCCTGGTGCCAGTAGCATGGCAGCAGTGGTCCAAAATGGAAGCTCTTATTCCTTCTCCCGCCGCCTCCAAGGTTCGGTCGTTGATAAAGTTCTTTAATGCACAAAGCATTGCGCCAATTGAAATTCATCGGCAGCTCTGTCAGGTCTATGGGCCGAATATCATGAGTAAGCAGATGGTGCGTCGCTGGTGTAGGCAGTTTTCCGAAGGTTGTCAAAGTGTCCATGATGAAGAGCGCAGTGGGCGACCGTCCCTCATCAATGATGATCGTGTTGAGCTGGTGCGGCAGTGCATCATGGAGAACCGTCGCGTCGCTTCACGATTACGGAGCTGAGCAGCCATTTTCCGCAGATATCGCGATCCTTGTTGCATGAGATTGTCACTAAGCACCTGCTGTTCAAAAAAGTGTGTGCCAGGTGGGTGCCGAGAAACCTGACACCCGAACACAAAATTCAACGTTTAAGAGCAGCACTGATATTTCTGCAACGGTATCACGATGACGGCGACGAGTTCCTCGACAGGATCGTAATGGGCGATGAGACTTGGATTTCGCACTTCACCCCGGAAACCAAGCAGCAGTCAATGCATTGGCGGCATAGTGGATCTGCGGTCAGGACGAAATTCAAACAGATGCTGTCGGTACGGAAAGTGATGTGCACGGTGTTCTGAGACAGGAAGGGCATTCTGCTCATTGACTTCCTTCCAAGAGGTGAAACAGTGAACGCTGACCGTTACTGTGAAACACTGCGAAAATTGCGACGTGCCATTCAAAACAAGAGGCGTGGAATGCTTACTGCAGGTGTTGTGCTCCTCCATGACAATGCTCGTCCACATACAGCTCGGCGCACAGCAGCTGTTTTGATAGAATTTGGCTGGGAGTTGTTTGATCATCCACCTTACAGTCTGATCTTCATCCCAGCGAATTTCACGTATTCTTGCACCTCAAGAAATTCCTGTCCTCCGGTGAGCCTTTTGGCAACGACGAAGAGCTGAAGACGTCTGTCACACGCTGGTTCCATTCACAGGCGTCAGAGTTCTATGACAGAGGGATACAAAAGTTGATCCCACAATACGACAAGTGTCTCAATTCTGATGGTGGCTATGTTGAAAAATAGCTGAAACATTGCTGTACCTGTTGCCAATAAATGTTTTTGTGAAAGTGTGTGTTCTTTTTTTTTTTAAATAGGGAAACTTACTTATATGCGCCTCATATAAATATAATAAAAATACAAAGATCTCTTGAATATTGATAAATAAAAAGTAGAGAAATGGAGCGCTCAAACTAAATTAATAAACTGGCTAATATAACCAAAAACGGAAGAATCAATTAACTAACATACTTCTAGCATCCCGGAAACTGACTTGCCAATGCAATACCAACTTCACTGACATCCGCCATTACAAGTAACAAATTAAAATAACAGTCTTCCACAAAATTTCATATAAAGTATAAGTACCCTCAATTCTGCTATCAACAGAGACAGAATGAAACTCAATACAAACGTAAACCAATAGAATCACAATAAGGTAGCTATAAGCAAAAACTAGCGAATGCCAGTGGAATTCTCTAGAAAGATAAATGTCAGAAAGGAAAGAGAATTAAATTTTCAAAACGATATTAATAAATACAAAAACCTCACAAATTCCTGAGTCCAAGATGTGGCCACTAGCAGGCCAGTTTCCGGATGAGCCTCAGAAACCCTTGCTGTCAGGCAGTAGTCGAACCAACTCCAATTCCCTGGACCAGACCCCGTCTGCCCATATCGAAGTTACAACTCCAGGCCATTATACCCGGGA